>JANSTP010095451.1:0-13353 GCA_025330745.1 Cladonema radiatum | reverse complement strand
ATACGTTGATGACACCTTGTTACTTGCCAAACCTTCTGATATAGATTACATTATGGAGAAATTCAACTCCTTTCATCAAAATTTAAAATTCACTGTCGACAAATTTGAAGACAATGACATTCATTTTCTGGATATTAACCCTATTTTGGATAGGGGGAGGGGTAAATTTTTGGATAACTTCTCTTGTAAATTTTGTTTTTGTTTTGCATTTTTGCAACTTCTCTTGTAAAAGACTCAGTGCACAAAATTTAATTTCAAATATTTTTGTAAAATTTTTTTTTGAAAACTCAGTCCCAGACCGCTGTTATGACGTAAATTAGCTCTATGTTATTTTTTCTAACTTAACTAGGTGAAATATTTTACCCAGGGTTAAGTGACGTTACTTTGGCGACATTATGACGTCATTATGACATCATCGCCATTAAAACGCCGTCAGAAGCGTAAAATTCGATTTTCGGTGTTTTTGATGACGTCATCACTTTTAGGAGACCTGATAAGTCACAAAAACAGTTTAAATCAGTTTAATACATCAATTTGCACAAACATGTGCAATATTATAGAGATTCATGGAGAACACAAGAAGTTACATTCATATTTATTATTCAAAATTTCAAACAAATTGTCTCCCCCGGAAAATCCCCCATTTTGGCCCAATTTCATAAAATTATCAGTTGAAGTAAAATTTTTTAAAAATTACATATAATCTTCCTCCTTGTTACCAAAAATTATCATCTGAGTCAATTTAGAAGTCTCTCGGTGACATCGTAAATATTTACCCTTGAAAATTAGAAAATATAGCGATTTCAGGCATTTTTGATGACGTCATCACATGATCACAAAATTTTTGGGGGGTATATTTTATATTTTCTAAAACTACTTATGTTACTTTATATTGGTGCCAAGTTTCATTTCGTTTTGTTGAGTATTACAGATTTTAACCATCCATCTAACGACCATCAAAAAGCCCATCCAAATTAGGGTTAAGATTGATTGTGTGACAACTGATATTTACTATAAGCAAATGCACACCGGTCAGTAGACAAGTTTCACTAGTCAAACATCTTGGAGATATCGCATTGCTTGGATTGAATCGTTGTATGCACGTTGTCACAAAATATGCTCTAATGAAAGTTTTCTCAATACTCATGTACAACAAATAAAACGTTTTGCCTCTTGGAATGGCTTTCCTAGAAGAGTAACAAACGCTGTTATTAAAACATTGCATAATAAGCACCATAACGATTTGGAAGAAGCATCTCCAGTAAATGATGAAAACTGGATGAGCATTTATTTAGATCTACCGGATTGCAGTGACATAGGTGAACAATTAGTGAAATCATGTTTGAAAAAGGTGAAAAGGCATACAATAGCAAACGTTCGTTTCATTACTCGATTCCAAACTAAGAAGACAGCAATGTTTTGTCCGACTAAAGACCAAGTACCA
Source organism: Cladonema radiatum (assembly GCA_025330745.1). NCBI lineage: Eukaryota > Metazoa > Cnidaria > Hydrozoa > Anthoathecata > Cladonematidae > Cladonema > Cladonema radiatum. The sequence goes on along the minus strand of JANSTP010095451.1, from coordinate 11,909 downwards.
CATTATCAAAAGTCCAATCTAATATATGAGATAACGTGTCCAGCATATCAAGTCGAGCTGATCAGCCCTTAAGTCAACATTTTGCTAATTGAGAGCTATTCAAGAGAAATTAAACATGAATAAAATTTCAATTTTTGAAAATGAAGATGAATTAGTCGATCATAAGCAACATTATTTAAATGCAATTTTGAGTAACCATCGAATCATTGATGTGGTTAAATCATGGTGATCAACTTAATTTTCCTGAGGCATTTTACATATAGAAACTTTCGCCAGGTATCAATTCTGGTTTGAAAGCCTCGAAGGACCCTCAATTATCTTAATTATATCTATTTTCTTTCTTGTAACTTTATGTAACCATGGATACGTTCATTGCCTTGATTTATTTTGATTTTTTACCGTGTATATCTGATTTATGTTTCATAATCTGGTTGAGAATGACAAGATAAGTTAACGAAATGTTCCAAAAATATTCGTATTAATCTTTTATGTGTTTTAAATTTTAATTCCTGGAAGATATGGTTTTTCTCGGTTTTACTTTTGTTTTATACTTTTTCAAATTGTCTAGAAATTCAAGTTTTATTATATCTCGTTTGTTCTAGATGTCGGATGAAATGATTATATTTTTTAAGTTTTTGAGCATCACAATGACTGCCTTGTCTGTGTAGTTTCATGATATCTTTTGTTGTTGGAGAGGGTGATGCTACAGCAGCAAAACGATTTTTTATCTAAGCAGCCTTTCTTTCCTTAGAAATTGGAATTGCATAGTGTCCTGATGACGTTTTTATCATGGTTTGCGATTCACCAAACATGGTTAACGTGTCTTTATTAAAATCAATCACTGTTGAAGCGTTTTTCATTGCAGCTTTGGATAGTAATAAAGGAATATCTGCTGATACAACATCTGATTCTAGTTCGATATTATTGCTTCCTGTTCTAACTGGAAGAACGACTTTCTTAAGTGACTTCACTGGACCACCATTCGCGAATTTAAAAATCTTATCACTTGATATCTCTTCAATGTCTTCTTTAATGCATTCTTTATAACATTCAAACCAATTTTCTCCACACACTGTTCTCGAGCAACCAGAATCAAGCACTGCACAGCTAAATGTTTCACTAACGAAAACCTCCAATTCATCTTATTTACGTTCACTATCTGTTGACTGAAAGAGTGAAAGTTTTTCAAAAGCTCTTTTTCTTTGCTTTTCGTATGAGGCTGGACAATCTGCTTGCCAATGGTATTTACTCTCACAAATATTGCATCTTGAAATATTCTCTTCAGCATCTACTGTGTTTAATATCCTTTGCTGATCATTTCACCCTCTTTTGATGGCACTGTAATTTCTTCTTTTATATTTCCCTCTGTGTCCTTTGTCTATAAATCTATTTCTTTTTTCTCTATCAACTGTTTCTCTAACACTTTCATCTCTATTTCTCCTTGAAGAATGGCCATAAAACACTGGTTTCTGTTTAACCGAAATATTGCTAAGCAATTCATTACTCAATTCTGTTGAACTTCCTGTAACTACAATATCTCCGAAGAGTTTTTTTAATTGAGCAACCATACAGTCATATTTTAAATCAGGTAATTTAGCTCGACATAACATCATTTGATCTTGAAATAAATTGGCAGAGTTTAAAACTCGGTAAGCTAAAACTCCATGATGTAAGTTCATTTTACAGTTTTAAATTTCAAAATAATTGTAAATGATTGTTCAAACGTCACAAGATAATCGGCTATTGACATGCTAGTTGGTATCTTAAAATTTTCAAAATTTTGCTAAGCAAGATATGCACTCTGATTTGTATCTTGAAGAAACAATTTATCAAGTCTTTCTAATATTTTGTCTACACCATCCTTGTCTTTAATTTGTTCTAATGGTAATTCTAATGCTTTCTCGTGAGCCTTACCCTTCAGAGATAAATATAATGCAGAACCTTGTTTTTCAGGTGACAGAGTGGTCAAGGCTTGCCATATTTGTATTTCTTTCTTGTAATCTATCCACTGCATATCTTCACTGTAAACTGGTGGATCTTTTGATTTCGACATATTTCCTCCACTACCAATGTTAATTCAAGAAGAACAAGTATAACAAATGTCAATATCACTTACAGTGCAGTAGTGGTCAGGTTGCAGTACAGTTCCTGTATCAGTATGTTATGGTAGTTTCAGTAGCTGTATTGTCAGTGTAATGTCACTTTATTTATATTGATTGATATCAGTAAAAACACAACAGATAAATATTCTTCTCTAAACACAATATGGTATGGATGCACAATCGTTCACATCAATAACCAATGATACATCGAACAGATTATCCAATAACCAATCTCTTTGATAAGTGAAATAATGGCGATTCTTCTCTTTATTTTAGATATTCATTTATACGTAACACTAAGAGATACAGTAACGTTGTCTACTTTCTTTGTTTACATGTTAAGAGCTGAATCGACTAGGTTACCTAACTTTTATAATGTTAATTTCTCATCTGACTGTTTGGTTATCGAGGTTAAAATTGGAAACTGCTGGGTTACCGGACATTTATATCGTTGATTACATGCCTGTTTTCTACGTTGATGAAGTTAAAACTGCTGGGTTATCATGACTTTTATAAAGTTGATTTTGTGTCTCTTTGCTTCGATTACAAGTTTGGGTAATCGAGGCTTGGTTATATGACTTTTATGACTTCGTTTGGTTGGTATTTGACTATCCGACTTGGTGGCATATGGTATATGACTATACGACCATATGACTTGGTTATATGACTATACCGAAACGGCTGGGTTTTATGACTTTTGTAACATTGATTTCTTGTCTGTTTTCTTGTTTTGTCTGCATCAATTTTAAAATAAATCTTTCTTCATTTTTTTCGAATAAGATATGCACTGCTTGTCTTTCCTGGAACTCTTCATTTATTCTTAAATCCTGCTATGATTAATTAATCAAAGTGAGTAGTTCTTATACATTCTACGAAATAAAAATCATTTTGTAACAATATGATTTTTATTAAGTCAAAGAAAGTTATGACTAATTTCCCAATAACCCTTTGCAAGACAGTTTTGAAAATTTAATGGTTCGAATGAATTTAAGAAAATAGATATTTTGCAGCTGCCTGGGTGATTACTTTTTTTATGGCTGGAGCAGAAACAAAAACATTTTTATGAGTGGCCCAATAAGTTATTGTTTCATAGAATATATGATAGTTGTTGCCACGGCGGCATGTTGGATAAATAGATCCGATATCTTCGGAACCATATATAGGATGTGTGCCAAGTCTTAGTCGTACATTGCCATCAAAAATATTATTTCATCATTTAATAAAAAATTAAATTTTGTGCAAATTCCAAAAAGTTCATTCCAAAAATGTGCACTATTAGTTGAGATATAATCATTTGATTTTTAAAAAAAAGAAGGAAAAGAAAGAAATTTCATTCATTCACAAATATCAACAAAAAAGAACCTTTTTTATTAACTTAAAAAGCGGATAACTTTACCACCAGAAAGGAGTTTTTACGTGAAACTTTCAGTGGTATCACAAAATATATAACTATATCAATAGGCGATAAAAATTGCCATGGGAATGCATTAATAGTAAGTTGTTATTAAGATTTGGAAAATTGCTGTTGTTACTGTTTCAGAAGCTGTTCCCAGGGCAGCAGGGAGTAAGAACTTGTGCCCGAAACATTAGAGATATTTATGAGATATTTATTTGGTTGCTGATGCTCTCAGCTTTTGTTAACAATTTCATTGTTGAGTTTTTTGTGTTTTTTCATATCTATAATTTCATACTTTTGTCTCCAAAATTATCAGAAATTATCAGTATAAGCTTACCTAATTTGGTTTTCTAAAATTATGTTGGGGTATTGTTTTTGTTTCTTGGGTAAATCGGTGTATGTAGAAGAAGGAATTTAGGACAATGAATTTTTTTGGTAAATGCATATTAATATTAGCAATATGAAAAATTGGTTAAAAGTAACAACTACTTTAATAAAACAGTCGATCTTTTTTCAGAGTTTTCCTCAACTGTAAAATTGTTGATAAGAGTATATATTTTAATAATCAATAAGAATTGAAAAGCAATTGGGCAATGACAATTTCATAATTAGTAGTGCTGAGGCCTTGAAGATATTCTTGGGTAGAAGAATATTATTACTGTATTGATTATTATTGTTTACTGTATTTACTGTATTTACTATATTTTACTGTATAAAAATTTTACTGTATTGATTTTCCTACCTATTTTTATGAATAATTTAAATAATCTCTTGTTTCCTACCCCTCAATGTGACAATATTAACTTCATCGACAATAACATAGTAACAAATGTGGTTCTAACTGTAAGTTTTGTTCAATACTTAATACTAGTTCAAATATTGTTAGCTCTACAACAAACCGATCTTATTTAACTAAATATCCTGCAAATGAACCAACTATCCATTGTAAGTCTCGAAACTGTATCTACATAATTACTTGTGATAATTGTGCCCTAGAATATGTTTGTGAAACATCTCAGCCAATCAAAAATAGGTTCAATCTACACAGACGCCATATTAAAAGTGATAAATTAGAGGCATGTGATGGTCTAAATCAACATTTTAACCATGGTCTTTACAAAGATTCTATATTGTGAACTATAACTCCTTGTGAAGGTATACTCCAGTATCATAAGATGGTCTTAGATTTGGCTAGTAAGACCTGTTCCAGTTTTTTAAGGCTGCTTCATAACATATTAAATACTGACTTAAAAATTCAATAAATTTTATTAGAAGTTGTCTTTATTCATTCTCAATAGCTAAGCTAAAGTCTCTACATTACAAAGTGGCAGAACTATTGTTTGAAAAAGATGAAACCTTCAGTCACTGTCAATGGTATTTAAGTATTTTGGATACAATAGAATTTAGATTATACAAACTGTCAAGCATAATCAATAATACTAAGACGTTTATACCAAGAGTTGCATTATTTTACCATGAATCAAGGGCCTTGATTTTATAAATATTCAAAAAATTGTTAAAAGTAAGATCTCATTGGAGTCACTACCTAAAAGCATTGATAAGCAATCAATGCCTGGTATTTGTTCTAAGCTACCCACGTCAATAAGATCTAAAATATTAAATTATAAAGAATTTGTTGAGTCATTGAAAGTGGAAAATATTCTTAATGACAAATCATTACTCCCATGTGATTGTTCCTCTTCACCTTATAATAATGAGGATCATCAACACATAGTAAGTGGTGATCTTTCTCTAGTAGCCAATAGGAAACTTCGAAAGTTATTGTTCTATGGTCCAAATACAGACTTCCTGTGCAAATCTCTAGGGTAAAATGTCTTGAACAAATTAAAATTACCTTGGATGAGTATATTGAAAAGCTTTCAATTGATACATTAAAAGAAAAGTCAAATTTAGGAAGGTTAGTGACATATTTAAAGATGAACAAGTTATTGATTGTCTTCAAAATTTACAACAAAAGTTTGTTTTGGTTCCAATCGATAAAGCAGCAAATAATATTGGTTTTGTCTGCAAATGTTTTTACGTTGAGGTTTTTTTTAGGGAGCTTGGTATTCATGGTAATCCTAGCCCAACATATCTGCATCTGAAAGATGTAGGAGCAGGTGAAATTATGGAGAAACAGTCAAACGTCTTAAAAGCAAAACTCAATATTTCCATCAACGATCAAAATAATAAACTCCCTGCAGCATACTGCTGAACTAGAGCTAAAACATGAAAATAAATCATCTACTGCAGAGGTTTTGCATATATTTCGTACAACCTCCCACTATAATAACTTTATTCAGTCAGTCAATTCTTTGTTAGACAGGATGAGGAATCAAGGAGCAAGGCGTCAACAACTAACTTATTTTTAAAAACTGCCCTTGATAGGCACAAAATTGCAGATAAGTATTCTGCATGAAGAGATGAATTAATTGCTTAAGATTATAACACTATATCTTGGCAATTAAGCTAATAAGCTCAGTTTATGTAAGTTGGTCTTCTAAATTAATTTTCTTTATTTTTATAATAATTCTATTTTTTAATTTTCTCATATGTGTATATTTGTATGTGTGATGTTGCTGTGTTTGTCCATATATGCCATTTGAATCTGGCGAGTACCATCGATGGAGCAGATGACGCTGTCTCGTCGGAAACACCTGGTCATATACACCAGCAATGATGTCCTGCAGCCAGCCAGGTGTTGTGGTTGGTCCAGATTATGATGATGGGATATATTCTATGTGGCCAATGTGATTCTTGTCTTGTTTTCTTGTTTGTTTGCTTGTTTGTTTGCTTTTTTGTTGTTGTTTTACTTTTTTTGTTTGTTGTTTCAAGTTACAAGTTTCACAGTTACAAGTTTCTATTATCTTTTCCTGTATTTCTTTTGGTGGTTCATGCCTTTTCATATATACAGCTGAAATAGACAAACTGAAAATCGACTCCCCCGTGTATGCAAAGTCAAGTCCAGAAAATTAAAAGACTGAATTGAAAATATTCTTCGTTTTTAACGGTAGAAGTGGTAATGATGTGGTATTTTTACTGTAATTTTTTCTGTGCCGTTACAAGAAAGAATTATACCCAGCTAAGAATTATAAGTAATTAGTGATGAATAATGAGAGTTCAGTCATGAGTTATGAGTTATGAGAAGTGAGTGATGAGTGAAGAGCTATGAAAAGTGAGTGGTGAGTTATGAGGAATGATTGATGAGTGATGAGTTATGAAAAGTGAGTGATGAGTTATGAGTTATGAGAAGTGAGTGATGAGTTGTGAGTTAAGAGAAGTGAGTGATGAGTGATGAATTATGAGAAGTGAGTGATGAGTGATGAGTTATGAGAAGTGAGTGATGAGTGATGAGTTATGAGCCATTAAAAGATAATAAATAAAAGTGATAAAGAATGATTATAACAAAATTTACATTTCTTTCTTTGAATTGCCTTTTTCGTCATCAAGAAAAAAAGTTCAGACCAGCTTTTTCTCCTTATCAGTCATTAACTTTTGCCAATGTACTCTCCTAGATTAATTCAATGGAAGGTTTGATCACTCATTCAAATGGGAAACTGTAATAAATGATATTTAAAAATACCAATTTTTCAAGAAATGAAAAAGATCATGTCTAATAGCACTCACCAATAATTTTATAATTGACATATCTATGATTGATCAATGTATTATTGCAACCTTATATTTTGGAATCCACTTATTTTTCTCAACATTTTCAGTTGACATCAGTTCATTTTTTCATCTGTTCATTTCACTTTTCAACTTAACTTCTTTTTACTTAGACATTTTGGATGAAATATGTAGTCATCTTTCGGAATGGAAATCGTTTGGACGCAATCTAAATTTTCATGAAAATCGATTAAATCAGATACAAATGGAATATCGGACATGTTATGAAAGAACTTCAACAATCATGCATGAATTTTGTCGACCGTTTCCGCCTAACAATTCATGGAAATTTTGGAAAGATTTTGTTTTTGGAAGTCATAAAGGAAGAAAAGTTATCATCGCGATTCAAAATGAACATCAAGAATTGATTAATGAATCTGTTGATTCAATTTGTAAGTAGCAAAGAGTTAATCTTAATCATTTTCATAAGACAATAAGGTATCAAAAGATCCTAAAAAAAGGTTGATAATTTGTCTTATTTTGTCTTAGTATTATGTACACTTTGTTTATTCTTATGTATCAAAAGTGAAAAAAGTTCATTCTATGTCTGATCAAACTTTCTACCCTCTATCTATAATTCTTAACGCTTTGAGATCTATGCAATGTCTGCTATGAAACTGACAATAGTTTAATGTCAAATTGTTGTCAGCCCTTTTTTAGTAGTTTTTAAAAATGGCAACCAACACTGCTCCATCAAGTGTAAAAAAAATTCCTCAAGATAGATCGCCAATATTCCACGCAGAATTCTTTCAATAATTATTTAACAAAAATTGAAACGATTATGAGAAAAGTTATAATCTGCTATTGAGGACCTTTTTTATGGAATAATCTATGGAATAATCTATCTAATGAAGATTTTTTTGACTCTAAAAAATAAAAATAATAGGCTGTAAAACTGTAAAATAAAATAAAAAAATAAAAAAAATGGCTGAATCCAGTTTTTTGAGGGAGAAGAGAAAGCATAACAATAATAAAAAAATATAAACACCATAAGTACCTCTATGGTTTTTCTATCATACTAACATGAGTCTTAGCTCTTTGTGATAAGACTACCGAAAGCGTTCTTAGTTGTATAATAGCCTTTCTCTTTAATTCCTGCCTTTCTCACATTAGTATAATAAGCATACTTAAATTTTTTGTTTTAGCATTTTCCATACTTCTATTCTAAATAAGATCTTTCTTTTGATGTATTGTAAACGGCAGAAAAAGAACTTTTATTGAATAATATAGAACAGAACGCTGAAAGCATTTGCTAAGTTTTATGATATTCAAAAATACGTTGAGGAAATACTTTTATTTTATTTTCTGTTTTTCTTTTTGATTTTTACACTATTATCTTTGCTCATAATTTTATTTTCTTTACTCAGGTCATGCATCTTTAGTTGATGGCAATGGTCTCATCTTACATCATTATCACGAATTCCACGAAGATTTAGAGAAAATTATCTTAACAGGGAAAAAGATTAAGGTGCAAGTGGGAGGAAATAATACTGAAATTATAGATCTTCAAGATTATGAAAGATTTTTGGAAACCCAAATGAAATACTTTAACTTGTACACAGCATTTGAAAACTTGCAAAGGTTTGATTTTGTTGGTAACGTGCATAAAGATGCATCTATTCTTGATAGCATATCATCGTACATTGAAAAAACAAGTGACAAAGGGTTTGTATTCAAGGGTTATAGTTTACGTAACCACTACAGGTTATTTGACAACAGAGCATTTCCAGAAGAAAACCCAAATGGAAATATTCTTACATATTTTTCGAATGATAACATCCTTTTGCATTTAAAAATCTGTGAAGATATAAATAAGATCGGAACAACATTATCTGATTTCACTCAAGAATTTACGTTGATGCAAACACTTCACAAATGCATTCGTAATTATCCTGTGATACATATCTGTGTTGTTTTAGTTGATTCTCATGAGGAAACAGAGAATATATTTCCTTGTGATGATTGTGTCAAGAGCCAACTAATTTTAGGTAGATCTGTTTTCACTGATGAGCATAAGTTCACGAAATGGTATAACAACGTTGTGAAAGAAAATGCAGTGTACTTGCAAATGAAAGATTTGTTATTAAGAACTAATTCATCAACAAACCTTGATATTGCTAAAGGATTGAAACAATATATTATTGCACAAATGGCATTAAAACATCACAATTTTCCAACATTTACCATGATTCCCGAGTTTCAAATGATTGAAGCAAAAAAACTAGTTTTATTGACAGCATGTCAAATGAAAATTGTGCATTCACAAGAAAAACATGTGATTATAAAGGGAGGTTATGGAAGTGGTAAATCTCTTGTTTTGCAACAAAAATTTGAACATATTCTGAAACAAGAGATTTATGATGATGATATTTTTATTTTCATATGTTACGATCACATGTCAAAATTCCATAAGCAGATCAAGCATATTCAGAAAGAATATAAAGACAAAAAAATTCTTATATGCAACAGTCAACAGTTATCACCGAATTCAATGGATTTATCCAACATTTTTCAAGTAATAAAATCAGCTTGGAAGGGAAAGAAATGTCATGTATTCATTGATGAGTTTAATGGTGTATATTTAACAGTCAATGAAGTAAACAAGTTGAAAGAAACTTTGAAGGAATTCGAAGAAAGTTTTATTTTTATTGCTATGCAGTCAATGGAATACAAAGAAATTAATGAAAACCAAAATGATGACCAGTTAGGTTTCCAATATGACTTTGCAAGGGAAACGTGCTTCAAAATATATCAATTAGATTATTCTCTACGATGTTCTGTGGAAATAAATGAATTTATTAAGCATTCGGTAAGTGTGCTTCATGAGTCTTATTCCCGATGTCCTAGTGTTGAAGGCTTATATTCTTCAAATGAAAGCATTCTTGATAGAGAATTTGTTTTTCAAAATGCAACTACAAAGTTTCACTCAACCCATGAAGAAAGAATCAGACAGTATGATTATAACCAGCCCAAATCTGTTGGGCATAATGTAATAACTAATAAGGTGCAAATGTTTTATGTTGATGAAAAAGATCAATTTTTACGAGAAACCTGCGAAGCAAGTGTTGCATTAAATGAAAGTAAAATTGTGTCAGCTCTATGCCATCTTCTTTACCCAATTTCTGAAAGTCACAGAGAAAATGTCGTTATCTGCACGTTTGACAAGCTGATCTACAGTGTTGTGCAGAAAATGTTGTCTTTTTGTGACATACAATGGACATGTGATTTAGATGATTTCATTTCACCAATGTCGAAATATAAAGTGCTGTTAACCGATCATGCATCTATACGAGGCTTTGAGTTCAAATCTTTCATTTTTGTGTTTGGTCTTAATCAAGATTATATGAATTATCGTTTAATGGAATGTTTTTCTAGAGCCACAACAAACCTTTATTTGATTTGTAATACAGCCAAAGTTTATCATGCAGAATTACTAGAATGCTGGAACAATCTTGATTGTGTTGAAGTTAAGGAGGTGCCCTCAATTGGGAATGGAGACTGTCTGGAGATTAAAACAGGAAGAAATTGTATGAATGAACAAAAACTTCAAAGGTAACACCTCATTTGTGTAAAATATAATTTTGATTAATTTTTGTTGAAATAAAAATGTTTGTTGTTATATTTTTTCAAAGACTAACTGTTTAATGAGTTGAATAAAATTTGTTGTCATTAGGTATATTTGCAAAGTGATTAAAAGCATTTCCTCTCTTGTTATTCTATAAAACGTCTCACTTCTCTTTCTCACTCATTGAGCACTTTTTGTTTATTTTATAGTTACCCATGGTCAGAAACAAACTTGATCAGCAAAAAGCCAGGTAAGTGTTTTGTTTTGTTTGTTGTTTTGTTTTTCATTTTCTTTTTGTAAATTTTTGTCTACATATTTTATCCGGTTTTTGAAAAACTAGATTTGGGTGGTAGAATTTTCGTATTCTATTTTAGTTTAAGTCTATTTTAAACCTATATAATTGTAGAAACACCTTGACCAGTCTACCTTGTGTTGACTGAAAGATATACAAAATAAAATATCTTATTTTTTCTGTCTTATCCAAACAAGTTATTGTTTTGCAATATGTTGTCTTTTTGGAGAGTTTTCTGGTAACAATAACTCTTCCTCGTCTTTTTCTTCTTTAAAGTCGTCTTCTTTTTATGCCAAAGTGAGCCACATTTATTGTTATTGCCAAATTTAAGTTATAAATAGACAATTAAGGGAATGATATCATGTTCTTGGAATTGAGCATAGCATGAATAATAGGGGGAGATATGAAGGAAAGAGAATGATCAGAATAAATATGAACTTTTTTGCCCCATATTCAGACAATACTTTAAGCAGACGTTTAGTAATTGCTTTTATTAAACTCATTACTTTTAATAAATTGTAAAACTATGCAGTAAAAACGTTTGATATGTACAGTAGAGAGAAGGGACATAGCAAGCAACTTAGTTATTGTATTTAAACAATGAGGCAAGTTATTTTGGTACATCTAATGCATAAAACAGTAAACGAACGTTCATGGTGTATTGAAGGTATTGAGATATATTGTTTAGTGTTTCCAAGAGTGTTATAGTTGAGTCTGCTAAATTGCGTGCTTTGCGTGTCTTGCGTGGCTGCGTGCTTACGTGCTAGCGTACCCTACGTGCTTGCGTGCCATATGTTTCTGCGTGCTCACGTGCTCACGTGTCTACGTGCTTGAGTGCCCCAATACCTTGCGTGCTCTACTATATTGCGTGCTTCGCGTGCCTTG
>JANSTP010095229.1:0-13355 GCA_025330745.1 Cladonema radiatum | reverse complement strand
CTTTACATATGCAAAGGGCTCTTCCAATTGACCTGAAGTTTGAAAAAATGAATTTAAGTATGACACTCCCTTTAAAGCTTAAATCATGGACAATTCACTGAAGCGTGCTACAATGACCACCTGTCTATAAAGACCACTAGTTCTTGGTCCCAAAATGGAATTTCCTATTGTTTTTTACCTTTATAAGAAGACTACTTTTCTATGGTCCCTAGAGTGGTCGCCTTATATGGTTTCACTGTATTGTTAAATTTACTAATGCTGAAATTATTTGCAATTCTGAAAAAGTCAGAGAAAAATTTGGAAAGACAAAATATTGCTTTTTATAGTAAAATGGTAGCCAACTCAAGAATGAATTACAGATCAGGAGATAATCAAATTAATTTTGAGGCTTGTACATTAGCGTACATGGAATAATAGCATTGAAAGATAAGGCTGGATGGTACAGGGCGAGTAGAATTTCAAGGGGACGAGTGGTCTCACAAAAAATTATTTCTAGATTCGTCTGACAGGATGAGTGAAAACATTTTAAAGTTAATCTAAATAAATTATTTTGATAAAATTTTGACATTAATTAAATTAAACTTGGTTTAGGGTAGTGAACTCCTTTGAACATAAAAAGGGCTAAGAAAGCCTTCTCAGACTGTTCAAAGTAACGTTTGGATGACAAATAGTACTTTCGAACAAGAAAATTTGTTGAGCTGAGATTCTTTACTCATCCCAATGGAAGAGTGGGAAAAAACCTTATCTTTCAACACTGAATAAAATAATTTGTATTCTACTGTACCCTATCTAACTTTTAATTTTCAAATTTGTGTTTGTAAAGGTATTTTAGATGTATGTGCAATGCGGCATACATCCTTTTTTACAGCTTGTGGACATATTTTAAATTTCTCAAATTAATGGACATAACACAAAAGCCAAAAATGATTAAAAAAATCCACTATATGAGGCTAGGACCATTTGTCACCACATGAGTAGAGAGCTGTTTGAAATAATTACGATTTATAATTCACTTTTCAACTATTGCTGCGTTAGATCAAAATGATCCATTACACAAACTCAGATATTCTTTTGATGCTCTAGTCAGAAAAATCCAAAACTCAACAAGTCTCATTCTGAAAAGACTGAAAAATATTGTTCAAATTACACATTCCATCAAAGTTTGAGTGGTCTGGAATCACGATTTATATGATATTGGAAAACAAAACAGGGTATCTCCAAAGATATTTCATTGTTATGGAGATGACAATGGTATTTCTGTGCAATAGAATGGTGGCAAGTATAACAGTAAAAAAAGCTCAATTTGATACAACTGTTGTTGAATCAAAGGTATAGTGAATATTACACTTAAACATTATTTTACACTTAGGCTGTACTACCACATAAAAATCACTTCCTTTCACATAATATATCAGAAGGGTGTGACCCAATCTTTATGGAAACTAGAGCTATAGAAGATGATGTAATGGCCTTCAGATGTAATGATGATACAAAATGAATATCTGAGAATTTTGATGAGAGTGACAAAAAAAAAGGAAACTGTATTCTTATTCTCTGTAGATTTTATCAAACTGCCAATAAAGGTTTATCAGCAAATCCTCTCAGACTGTCCAAGGAGTGTTCTATTGAAGCTCATGGGAAAGGTATCAGAAAAAACTTCCATGAGTCATCTGGGTTGTGTGTAAAGAAATTTTACCTTGAGTGTGGAGTGTCTTCAATCAGCCTCAACATTAAATTATTTGGTACTGATCAATACTTGGCATCAGGGATTTATCTGGAGGTTTTTCGCAATGACCGTTTTTCAGAAAAAGATTCAGTTTTGAGCGTAAACAAAAGTGGAAATGTTCTGCTTTCAGGTTCAATGCAATTTTTTCCTGTTATGATTTCACTATACAGGCTTTGCCAAAAGAACAAAAAATACAAATATTTTATTTCTTTGCAAATATTAGACAAAATAGTGGAGTTTGGGGAAAAAAATCAGAATTTTATCATTTTCTGCACAATTCAGCTTTAATAACTCAATTCGGATTGAGTTCTTGAGACCGATTACTGACCTCAAAAAATCTGTGGAAAAATCCCTGTGCATAATAAAAGAAGCATTCGTTGGCAAACGCTATTACTGAAAGTCTGCTGACGCCTTGTAAATCAATATAAATTTGTAAAGACAAAAAAAAATTTTTTACATACTTCTTCTCAACATAAACTTTACGATGTACAATATCAGGGAGTGAAACAATCTTCTGTATGATAACATCCCACTGACGGTACGCGATTGGAGAAAATATTGGCTTCATATCTTTAACTTCAACTGGTTTCTCTTTTGAAAATCCCAAAAACAACTTGAAAAGACCGCCATTTTTGATAAGGTATTCAATATTATCACAAATGAATGAAATGGCTGAAGTATCACTGAAAAAAAAAAAAACAAACTACACAGAAAGAGCAAGGACATATTTTTGAGGATAAATTGACAGTAAGTACAACCAAATTGTAGACAAAAAATAACCAAAAACGTTCAATCAAAACTTTCGAAATTGATGGCGCTATTCAGCCATTGTCAAAGTAAATGCCATCACAAATTTTGCAAGGTTTAGGATCTTTTTTTACAGCTCCATTAAAAAGTTCTGTCGCAAAAAGTCCTGAATTTCAAGGGTTAATTGAAAAAAATTTTTCTCTAAAATAACAGTATACATAGATGTAAGTAAGAAAAATGGACATGACCTGCCACTGCAAAAAGCATAAACAAAAAAATATTTCTAGGCATTTTTGATTTGCAAGCTAAAAGATTTGACTCATAAAAAGAGCTAACCTTTCTCGCTGTAGTTGTTCTATTAAGTAATGAAATAAAACGTCTGTCATCATGTCATTTTGAATTGCAAAGAACTTCTCCCTCAATGACTTTGATGATTTTGTGAGAAATGGCATTAGCATCTTGAAAAGTTTATTTATGTTGTGCATATCAGAAAAAATGACTGTTACCATATCTTTGTTTAAACCGAACAGAACTTCTGAATGATTTTCAGAATCATCTCCATGAATGAAATCATAAATAGATGTGATTATCTTCTTTGCATTTCTGCTATTCTCTGTGGTCATTGTTGTCCATTTTTGAAGGATGATACTTGCACTTGCACTCACATCCCCTGACATATTTTATAACGCAATACTATCTAAAAAGAACGAAGAACCAACAAAAACAACCACATAGGTACTTTCGAATGTTGTATAGAAGATCTTTTCTTTTATTTACCAAAAAAGGCTTGGTTATCCTTACCAAATAAATTTTATCAGAAGAAAATATGAAAAAACATTTTCACAAAGCAATTACTAAAAGCTACTCAAAAGTTATTTTTTTACTTGTCATTCTAAGTTAATATTTTTTCCTAATAGAGTTTTCTTAAAGTCAGATGTGCAGGGGTTAATACAGGAAGTTTTCCAGGTTGGTATACCAATTTTGGGCACACAAAACTTTCCCAAAATAGATAAAAATTGAAAATGACGTACCTTACTTATTCTTTTCTCATTGCTCATGGTACGAAATTATGAGGAAATTTGGTTAAAAAATGTCTGCTGAGTCTTTATCCAATAAACGAAAATATAAAAACCTTGTTTCATATAAGAAACATCAAGTTGGATTGGAAGTAATTTGGGCCCAAATACTAAAACCGGCCTTTACTATGTTTTTCTGTATTATCCCCTGGATGTAGTTTGTGATTGGATATTTGTTTCAGTATTTCATTTGAGTATTAATGGAAATGTTTTTTATTTCAGAAAAACTGATAGCCTTTTAGTATAAATAATGCAAAGCCTTGAAAAATATCAAAATTATAATTTTTCTAATAATGACAATTTTTTATCCTTAAAGTTATTAGTTTGCTTCTTTACAATCCTAAATTTATGGGTTTTTCGAAGAGGTATAGCCTTATATTGAAGGTGATCTAGAAAAGAAGAGCATAATATGGAACCAAGTCAAACACGTTTCCACTAGGGAAAAATGCGTATCAAAAGCCATATTTTCATTCTTTTTTTGGCCTTGAATTAGTTACAGATAAAAGCAGACCTTTGTTTTACATTCTTTCAACTCTATTTGAAAAAAACTTTACATTTTTAAACCATGATTTAAAAAGTAATACAATCAGAAAAACATGCCTCTTTACTGGAGACATGCCTGAAACATTTTTCTAGAAACTCCTAAAAACAAATAAAAGTGCCTAATTGGCTAACAGCACCAGCAAGCATTTGTCCCCTAAACTTATAAACCTTATGCAACAGTAACCATTCCCCTTTCCAACCTATAAAAACCAAAAAGGAAGCTAGCAATATCCTAATTTTCGAGGCTGTTCATCAGTCAAGTTCTGGCTACAAAGATTTAAGCAACCAGACCGGAGTATTTATAATCATGAGCTAATGAATGGACAATTGTAAATTTTTGAAGTTAAATAAAAAAAATTTTTTAAAATGCATTAATAAAAAATGTCACTTCTTAATTCTTACAGTATAAAGAATGCCAAAAAGGAATAAAAGAAAATCTTTCATTTTACAGAAATTTTACTTTCATTTGACAAGTTTAACTATGGGTTTATATAAAAGATCATTAAAAATAACGAAAGAGAAACATCGATTTATTTGTGACATAAACCTGTAGTATCATTTTTATATCCACGAACATATACTCTTCAAAGTTAAAAACACAGCATGTCTTCTTAAAAACTTTACAAGGCAGTTTTCAGTAACATGTTAACATTTTCGATAAAGAAAATATCAGCAATCATAACACAACACAATAATAATTTTAAAAGCTTTCTTATAACTTATACTTTTTTTCAAATTGCAAAGTTGCCTAAATTATTTGACAAGAATGATTAGTAAGCATGCAACATTGATAGCCTTCTACTCACATTAGTGTTTTGGATAGTTCAACAGTCACCATTATACCGCTTATTATCTATGTAAAAGTCCGAGGTTTAAAATTCAGTGTACATCTTTAAAATATTTTGTTTCGGCTTTGAGTATTTAATACAGTGTATACAAAATATCACTATTTCACAACTTGACTTTTAGAGAAGTTTCGCTAAATCAATTCAAAGAGAAATGTCCTGGCAATTAAGAAACAGCAAGAGAGGGATTAGTTGCCTCACTTATCCAGCATCAGGACTCTAAAACTCCTAAAGACAAAGACTGGGAGGGCGAGGCTATAAGTTATGTAACACTCTCTTAATGGGAATTACCGGCAAAGTAAAATGGCTACCATGGTCTCACCTGGTAAAGACAACTGTTTGCTTATCAATACATTACTTATACATGTATTAACATAAGCAACTTCTTCAGTCAGGATCACGATCTTTAGATTTTAGTCTGTCTAGGAGTCTACATATGCCAGAAAAAAGACAACCCAAGAGCAATATTGTTAAAAAACTATTTTTTGAAACTTTTTTCAATCCCTCAACTTTTCTCCACTCGAAAATATTTGACTTTTAATAAAAATGGCTTACACACATATTGCATAATTTTCAACAAATCCCAACTAATCTCACCAAGTAACTGAGGTCTTCTTAGCAATTGGAAAGATTCTTTTACAAAAAGCATCAAATTGAGCATATTTAAAGAGCTCAAATCAAAGGCAACAAACCTTTTTACCCTTTTTCATTCTCTGATTTTATTAGCATAAAAACAAAACAAAAAGTGTTTTTCTGCAGTCATTAATTGGTAAAATTCTGGGGCTCATCCAAGACATGTTGTCATGAGTATTTGAATATCCTTTTTATATGTTACTTTTCAGCTTAATAAGCAAGCATTAGCAATTCCTCTTCAATGCCCATTAACATATTTCCGATAGAATAAATCTTGAACAATTTTAATTTTCCTAATTTGATGACAAAAGGCAAAACTAAATAACAACAAAGTTGCAAGCAGTTACGATTCTTATAAGTTGATATCATGGCGATGAGATAACGTCCTAACAACAAAAGTTCAGTCCCTCTTTTAAAAGACACAAGAATAACTAAGGACCTCTTATATAGAATAAAAAATAGAACTGTTACAATATTGTGTAACAAGTATTTTCTATGAGTCTCAGAAGAGAGGCTTTATCTTATGTATAATTCAATGCAAGTAGATTTTCCTATAAAAACGGGGCTCAACAAAAATGAGTATTTTATCACTTATGATGTTTATATGATCATCGATAATAAAAATAGTATG
Organism: Cladonema radiatum; assembly: GCA_025330745.1. Taxonomy (NCBI): domain Eukaryota; kingdom Metazoa; phylum Cnidaria; class Hydrozoa; order Anthoathecata; family Cladonematidae; genus Cladonema; species Cladonema radiatum. The sequence goes on along the minus strand of JANSTP010095229.1, from coordinate 7,154 downwards.
CATAATGCTACTAAATATAAATCTATACAACCAAACCATAGTATTTATAATATATATAATATAGTATAATACATCTTACTTAACAGCAATAAAGAAATAAGATGGACTGTCTGTATGAAGATTCTACTGACGAGTAAAGGAAAAAATATAAATAAAATATAACACAAGACAAAAATTTAATGTTATCATTATTTACTGTTGACGCATTTTTTGTATGCCATTTTTACTGTTATTGTATAAGCTATACTTTTCTGTTCTGATGAATTTTACTAATGCTGGTCCCGTTGCCAAAAAAATTGTTTCTTTAATGCAAAAGTTATTGGCATATGACACTCTTGGTGCTTTCAGGATAACAAGAAAATAGTATTTGTGATTCTTCGAAATATGCATGCTGTCTATTCTACGAGGAAGAAATGTAACTCTAATTGATTCAATGAAACAATAACAAAACACTTTAGAAACACAATATTTAATTGCACAAAAGATAATTATCAACACTGATAGCAAGTTGAAAAAATATACACATAGAATGTATTAGCGACTAAATGAAAGAATTAGCTACAAATAAAAAATTAAAATATAAAATATGATTTTGTAATCAACCATCACAAAAATAAATAAAATTCTCCTAGTTTCTTCTGTTCTTAGTTGAGGCCTATTTAGAAAATTGCAACACGCAAACTTTGATGAATAGAATCACTCAGAAAAAAGACTTCATTAAATCCTCAATTATTGAATTATGATTGGCAAAATAATTGATTTTCTAAAAATGGACAACAAATGGAATATTTTATTGTTTAAATTCTAATGGTTAATCAAAGTCAACTGAAGTTCAACTGCAAACCAAAGGCAAAAATATAATCAAAAGTCAGAGAAAAAAAAAGTCTATCTGAATGTTTAAAAAATAACGTTTATTAATCAAAGAAACCTCAGGTTACCAATTAGATAACACTAGAACAGATCAGACTAAAACAACTTTTATAAGAAATAATAATTTTTCAAAAAAATATAAAATCATTGCTTCGAATAAAAAAAATAAAACACTTTTTCTTGCAAGCAGCAAAAACTAAGCATGATAACATACTCTCAAATCTCTGCAAATGTAGTAGTAAAATAAATATAGAAAAATATACACACTTAGAGTAATAGAGCTCAATATTTTGCAGTATCACATAACAAAGAACTTCCTTACTTCTCACGAAAAGAATTAAATTTTAAAAATTCGAATTTCATGAAAGAAAATTTATAAAATTGGTTTCAGTTTGTTTACAAGAAAGTCACTAAGAGAGTGGCCATCACTCTTCTCAATGGGTTTTAGATAAGCATTTATGAGTTTTTTTGCTAAAATACCTATTATTATGGCCTGCTATGCAATATAGGAGTATGAAATTTACACTCCTGAATAAAAATTGGGTGTATGTGGAGGTGTGCGCATGCGATCGCACGCCTCTTATGACCAGGTCTGATTAAACTGAAACAAGATTAGGTCAGTATATATCTTAATATTGTAGAATATTCTAAAATGAAAAACTCAAAGGCAAGAAAACGAACGAATCAAAAACTATAATAAATGCAGCATGAAGCATGAGGCAGTAAAGTAGCATTATCAAATACATGCAAGAGTACTATATACAGAGTTACAAGTTCCAAACAACAACATTAATATGAGAATATACACATGGTTAGCCATTCATGAAAACATTCATATAATAATTGTTCAACTATACCTCCTAAAATTATAATCAATGGTAAGAGCACAAAATATATTTGACTTTTAGTCTTAGATATAAGGAAAGAAAAGCAACAAAAGGCCATTCACTTGTACTTGACTACCAGCTCTCAAAGTCTAATGATCGAATCAGGAATATTAATATTGATTAATTAGCTGAACGACCTCAGCAAAATTTGGAACCATTTTTTATGTCAAAAGTGGTACATATCTCTTTCTCTAATTCAGTCAAAAATAAAATCACACTTCTATTTATGACATTTCAACAACAAAATAAATATATAGCTATCCATATATATGAAAAATATTTTTACAATAAGTCGATTAAATCTTTTACTTTTTTTAATTATGTAAAATATAATAATTTTAGTCATCTTTGTTTTCTTTTTTGGGTTGCGCTGCAGTGGTTGATGGTATCGTACTTGTTGTCGTACTAACAGGGGGAGCGGCAGCGGGTGGTTGATATGTTCTCCTTGCGACAAGTTCAAGATGATTTGCGGTATCGAGTAGATACTTTGCAGCACGTCTGTAACTATCAATCATGATATGTAAAGAAAACAATTCTGTATTGCCACGCGAAGAGATAAACTGCATCGATGACAATATGTCTGGTGCATATGAATTTGCAGGAAATGCTGAAGCTCCTGTACATAAAATTCATAAAACATCAAAAAAATATAACAGAAAATAATAAAAGGAGAATCAGTTCCGGCATGCAAACACAAAAGAAAAAATCATACAAATTCAGCTCACTAAAAAATGTGTTTGAAATAACCGCATATTGATAATACTGAGGAAGCTTAGGCTCAAAATATTGCAAATTAAGAAGAAAGCACAAAAATTGTGATTTTTCGAAAAATTACGACATCTGCAAAAAATGACATCATTTTGACGTCAGTGACATCGATATGTTGTCAACATAAATTTGTCATGTTGTCGTTTACCAACCTCTGAAGTTTGAGCATGAAAGGTTTAGTATAAGTCAAGTTACTGCAGAAAGAGTGTGAAATTCGATAAAAAATGTTACACCCCTGCCCAAAAGAGGGCGTGGTCAGGGGGGAAGGGGGTGGTGGGCTCTAAATTTTTTTCAAAACAATACGCAATTGCTTTCGTAGGTTTTGATTAATCAAAATTTTCGCTTTGGGAGGGAGGGAGGGTGTAAATTTACCTCTCCTCCACCCCATTCAAAATAGGGTTAAAGAAGAATCTTGCCCCAACAAAACTGCACTACACTTTTCGAAATAAACATTTTAAAAGGGAATTATCCTGCAATTAGATAAAAAAGTTCTGTGTAAAGAAAAAAGTAGAACTTTATCCCAGATTTTTCGACTTCTAAATCCATTTCTAATCCATTTGTAGCAAAGTTCCATAGAAGTCTTCATGACTGGATGAGCAAAGTTTCATAAAATATGCACTTCAAGATAAGCGTAAGCAGGCAACAAGGAAAACACATTTCTGCAAATTCCGCTAACAGTTCAAATCGAAAAGGAAAATGAATTTACAGATTAGTTAGTATTAAAACTCGATATAGGGTTTGGCAAATCATTAAAAGTAAGAGTATGGCAACGTCCACAAAATTTGAAAAAGTTGTACTTGATAACTTACAGAGGAATAAATGTATATCCATAAAGCCAGTTTTACTTCATATTTGGCAATTTTTTAGTCTGCTATTTTTATATATTTGTAACTCAAGTACAAAATGTTTTTCTTTCCTGTGAACAAGGGCGTACACAACAAAAAATTATTTTGTACTTTATGAAAATTTGGTGTACTTATGCACTCACATACTGTACAGGCATTTGCCATACTCTGAGATATCTATTTCATCACATTTATGTGGGTGGAAAATCTTAAGGAAAAAAATACCGTACTCTAAAATTTCACACAGTAGAACAGTGTATGACTGTTAAAATACACAAAAGAATACTCTAATTCTAGTGAAAATACTTATTACAGAACTCTACAATGCTGACAAAGTTTGAAAAGCCCTTATGTTAGCTCAAAATAGACCATTCTATAAAATAGTTTCGTTTGGTTCTTCTTCATAAGACCTCTATAAGGCCGCCACCTTCCTAAAACAGCCAGTTTCTTTAGCTCCCTAGAGTAGCTGCCTTATACAGGTTTCACTGAAGTAATAAATAAATCAAGAAATCTTGACTGAATAAATTTACTGTAAATACAAAATCATAAAATTCAGTATGGTGGACCCTCTTCCCACAACAAAAATTCATACACAAAAAACAGAAATGGTTGAAAAGGTAAACAGGGTTAGATATGATATGAAAAAAATTTTGATTTATTGGAAATTTTACAAAAAATTTTGTGGGTTACTTTGGCCAATTCTGTTAAAATTTAACTTAGGTACTGGTAACAAAGTTTTCGAAAATCTAACAACTTGTTTATAAAATGTATAATTGTGTATTTTAAACTAAAATTTTCACTGCTTACTCTTTGTAACCCATAAGCTTTCATAGGCTTGGATAGGAATGGCATGCGATCACACGCACATGTATCCACACACACCATAAATTGATTTCAGTATGCATTTTGCCACGCACCTAGATATAAGAGATTTTAGCATGGTGTGCAACCAACAGCACAACTAAAATGTATATGTTTTGTATTAAATTATCAAGGATGAAAGAGTCAAATTTTCAAAAATCCGGAAAATTTATTTAAGAATATTTTCTCACTATAGTTGGTGCCAAGGGGGCAATTTTGCAAATAAAGTTTCCCAGATGCTTGGAAATCACATATTTGAGTGTTGAAATTATTCATAGACTTGATGTAAGTAACAAACCTAAAATGCTCTATGTGAAACAGCTAGTTTTTATAACGTGTATTTTGAGATTTTCCTTTCGTTAACGGCTTACATTTTCGAAACAACTAGTTTTTATAACGTCTATTTTGAGATTTTCCCTTCGTTAATGGCTTAGATATTCGAAATAGCTAGTTTTTATAACGCCTATTTTGAGATTTGCCCTTCGTTTATGGCCTTAATATTTGAAACAACTAGTTTCTATAACAACTATTTTGAGATTTTCCCTTCGTTAATGGCTTAGATATTCGAAACAACTAGTTTTTACAACGTCTATTTTGAGATTTCCCCTTCGTTAATGGCTTAAATATTCGAAACGGCTAGTTTTTGTAAGGTCTATTTTGACATTTTATATTTTCAACAATTCTATAATACAAATATAGGTAAAATCCGGAAATTATTACATCCTGGCAAAAAATCCGGAAATTTTTCATCCTTGAATTATGGATCCTTGAATAATCCTTTTTGCTAGGCTTTTATAGTCATAAAAAACCCACTGTTATTAAAATAAATGGATTGAAATGTTGTCATATTCTTAGATGTTGTCATATTCAATAAATGTTGTCATATTCTTAGAGTTAAAGAACATGAAGCAAGCCAATTCAGTTCACAGACATTTATACAGGCCCTTCCTTCCCTGTCTAAGCATGCTTTCATAAAGACTTAAAACCATTAACTAACCATAGATGTAAATTAATTCATTAACTGATCTAAAATAGGGGGTATACCTGTAAAGTATTCTGTTGAAAGAAAATTTATCCAATAAATAAACAGTGCTAATATTGCTAATATCGCTTATAAATTGCTAATAAACATTGATATATATAAAATTCGCTTGATGCAAATAAAGATTACCAAAACAGATTACCAATTAGTAGATTTCTGGATTAGATAATTAATATCATGAACAAAACATCTTTCGAAATTTCAAATAATTACCTGGAAGAACAGAAGGCATGCGTGGTGCTGCTGTGGGCGAGGCGAGATTTCCCATAAATAAAGGAGGTTGTGGTATGGAAGAAGGTAGTGAGACATCTTCATTAGAAACTTCTGCTTTTGGAAGTGGCAAATCTAACGGAAAATGAGTATCTGACTTGCTTTCTAGTTTCGTTGGAAAACTGTCTCGGCTTGATGTTGAGAAGACTTCGTTTGTCAATGGACTTGTAGCAAACAATGGCGTGGGTGTTTCTTTAATCTCCTCCTTTATGGTCACCTCGGTTCCTATTTTTGAAGGTTTTTTGGGCTTTGCTTTGATTCCATCAGATTGAGATTTTATTTTACGCTTTCGTGGTCTTGCTCTACCAGCAACATCGGGGGACTGCAAAATACTTCCATCAGCATTTTCAGCTCCAATTTCAACAATAGAGCTCGTATAATTATCTAAATGTAGTTCTGGATGAATTAATTTACTTATTTTACCAGGAGGAACTTTACGTATAGCACTAGCCATGGAAATATTTTTAAGAGTGGATGTTGTATCAACCAGATGACCATTTGACTTTGAATAATCAACAAGTTGAACTCCTCTTCTGAAATAGCCTAAAATCAATCTCGCATGATACTTCTTTTCAGCAATGTTTACGATAACATTACCTTTCGGAGCATGCAATTCAATTGGAAACTGTTCAAAATAAGCTCCAAGAGAGATTTCAGTATTATCATCAAGGGTGACGGTTGGTTGTTTTGGTGAAGTTCTTGTCCACAATGCTCTAAACTGCAAAGAATATTTGATTTTTGTTTTGTCAATTTCAAACTTTTTTGACACTTTTTCACTTTCTGTTGCATCTGTGTCGTTTGGCTCAGGTTTTTTTGTTATTACTGCTACTTCGTTTTCTGCACATGATTTCTTTTTCTTTTTTTCTTTCTTACTTTCATTCTGATCATCATCATTTTCTACAACGTTAGATTTTTCATCAGTTTCAACTGCGCTTGTTGCTTCAGTAGTAATAGATGTTGCAATTTCTTTCGATTTCTCATTATTTTCTACATCTCCTCCTTTCTTATTGACACTATCTGGACAATCTGGTTTATCTTGACTGTCTGTAGCACTTTTTGATTCACCATTTTCGGCAGGACCACTTAAATTATTATTATCATCCTTTTCCGCATTAACTTTTTCTGGTTTCCAACTTGGAAATGGTACAGGAAATAATAAGTCTGATTCTAGAGTATTTTCGAAAAAAGAAATATCGTAAGGTGGTAGCTCCTCCTCGTTTAACATGAAATATAACAGAACTTCAAACACTTCTCTAATAATGACAGCTCTTCGATATTCTGACCACCCTAAATAAACAGTAATAGCAGTTTATAGCAAAATGGCAATTTATAGAAGATAAAAAAGAGATCTTTGTTTTTTACAGCTAACCATTTCATTCTGAAGTATTAGGTCCAAAATTGAGAACTGAATTTGAAGGATTATAATTCAATATGAAAGGGCTGTTACTGGCAATATTCAACTGATTGTTCATCTAAATTTTCCTCTGCCAACCTTGTTGTCAAGATCTTGCTGACCTCCAGAAAATTGAATTTACTAATTGATTTTTCTTGTCAACAATGTTTTGTGCATATGCAAGTACTCGTACTTGTATATGCACAAAACATTGTTGA
>JANSTP010095118.1:0-13355 GCA_025330745.1 Cladonema radiatum | reverse complement strand
GGTTACCTGTAACAAAAATGTTTCAGGAAAAACATTCAAGTAATTATAAAAAACTTTCGACAAACTTTCGAAAAAATATTTGCGAGATAAATTTTTGTAAGTGACAAATTTTTTCAAATAATGATTAATTAAAAAATTACTAGAAAAACTTTCACGGAAAAGTAAAAAATCGCTACAGTTTTTCTCACGAAAAATTCTCCAATTGAAGTAACTTATGCTGTTATGATTCTGATCTGACAATAAATGGAGAAAAAATATGGCGCAAAAAATTCATCTTTGTTCAAATAGAATCGACAAGAATTGGGAATGTACAGGGGCAATATACTGTCAAACACTTACCTTTGAAAAAACGGATAACGCTCTAAGTACATCTAAAACATAAACAGCTGATGACAGGAACAATGCTGATGATAGCCTCTGCTTGAAATACCTGGCTTTGCTTTTCTGGGCTTCGTGATAGGAGGATTCTCCAATTAATGCATCCTAAGTTGATTTGTGCGCTTGTAAACCATTTAACAAGTTTTCCAATGCTGATATCATATGGCTCACCCATCGCCTAGAGTTTACAGGGAGTTTACAAGTCTAGATCATCCTCAATATCCCAATCTGATATTTCAATTAAATCATCTATAGGTTCACCTGATTCAATTTCATTGTTATAAACAGTTACTTGATCACCTGCTTCTCTCTCACTACCAGTTAAGTTTTGATCTCCCGACTCTGATCTGTGACACTGTTGATCTTCGCATTTTCAATAGGAGCTTGAAGGGCAGTTTTGGGGGGCGACCAGTTCAAGTAAACTTTTAGCATCTCCAGTGTCTTCTCTGTGAGTAGCTCTGCATTAGGTCTGATAACATTGTCAATGGCAATGAACGAAGTGTGAATTTTACCGTTGTGGCAATATCGCACATACAAAATGACTTGCTCCTTCCGATAAATATCAGTGGACTCATCGATGACAATACTGAAAAATTTGCTTTCATTAAACATTTGCTGAAGTTCTTGAACTGCCACTTTTTCAATTGCTTTTGCAAACTCAATTCCAGCAAATCTATTCAAATACGTTTGACCAATGTCCAAACCTTTAGCTTTGTCTAACTGACAAAGTAACTCATAATCTATAAATGGTTTTCCATATCTCAAAATCGTAAATGCATTCATGAATAGGTACTTAAGTTGTTGCTTCACTTTATTTGACAACGTTGTCACAACCTTTTGTGCTTCGCTAAGGTGATTTTTTGATTCCTTGTCAATGTTCCTAGAACGAACTTCTGCTAAGTCATGTTCAGTGTTTGATTTATCGCAATGCTTTCTCAAACTTTCGAAATGAAACAGCTCCGAAAATAAAAGGCTTCTTTTTTATTTCCGATTCTGTTAGAATTAAACTTCTTGGGTCTTTGATATTGCTTAGATACTTGTTTCTACAATGAAAGCAATACATAGCCTTGGTAATTTTGTCTTCACTTTCGTTACTTGATTCAGCCCTTTCGTTTTTTATTTTTGTGAGTACTGTCCCAATTTTTTCGTATTGCTCATACATATCTGATAATTTGCTGTAACGGAGCCGTTTAAATTCTTCGAGCCATTTAGTTTCAAACTTGCGTATTCTCTTGTTTTTATCATATGCTTTTTTGCCTTCATTTCTTTTTTCGTTATCTTCATTTTTTCGTTTTCTTTCAGTTCTTGGCGCAAAAAAGTGACTCGCCATGATAATAAAACTGAAAAATATTTTCTTGTGACAAAATAAACAAACTTTCTTTTTAACGTCGAATCGAATGCGGCAAGTGTTCCATTGGGGTTTTCCACTGAGTTTTTTCATTCAAAAGTAAGCATGATGAAAGCGTGAAGTCTTTTTATAATAAGAGTTTTATAATAAGAATTTTATAATAAGAGTTTGATAATATCTTTTTTATAATAAGAGTTTGATTTCATCATCACAAAGAGAGAACGTAATTAATGAAAAAAAAAGCGTGATATAACATAAATAATTCTCTATATTTTTTGAGAAAAAATAATGATGTATTTTTTTCTAAGAAAAGTTTTCATGGATAAAAATTTTCATCTAATATAATTCTAAGAAAACTTACAGTAATTAATATAAAAAAGCATGAAAAGTGTTCACGTTGTATACTCGGAGAAGTTCTACGAAACTAAATATAAGAAGGATAATGTTGACGTAACATATACTAAAAAATTTTAGGAAATTGAAATAAAGGATTTTTTTAATCTTCTATAAAATACACTTATATCCAAGTATATATTTCTGATTCTTCTTATTTGATAATTTGAATTTGTGAATGATGAAAATTTTGGTTGTCCGTGTCGGACGACTGATAAATAAATTTCAAAATCGCTAGTCGTCCTCTCGTTATATTAGTCGTCCCGTACCGTCGGACGACCAGGACATTTCAACACTGTAGATTTACCAACAAAATAAGTTTTTTATGCCACTATTTTCTGGCTTTAAAGTGCTACACTTATGGTCTGGTGTAGTATAAGCAGAAAGTATTATTAGTTGTAAATATATTTTTGTAATCAGCCGAGCAATAGCAATGTTCAGATAGGAGTTTCCTGATTGCCAAGGTTAAAAATATTTTCTGCTTAACTGAATGAAATAAAACTTAGCATAAATGTAAAACACCACTAGCCTTTTATAAAAGACTGAACTTGGCCTCATTTAGTCGCATGTTAGAAATGTTTTATTAATAATTGTTCTAAGGCATGGGGTTCCAAAATAATTCTAATACTGGAAGTTGCCAATTTTAAGTGAAATTATTGAAGTTTTTCCAAAGATACCCACACTACAAATTAGTTTTGGAAAACTAGCAAAATGAGGAATTTTCAGTAGAAACAGTTTTATTAGGATTTTTTAGATTAAAAACTTTAGACTAAAAACTGTTTTTTTTTATTTATACTTTATGAATCAACACAAAACCAATCAGACTGGACACAATCTTGAACTAAACATAGCTTCTTTGGTTTCGTTGTTGACCAGCCATCTTTAACATTGTGACATCACTAGTCAGTACTTGGGTAGGACAAAAATGATTACAATTAAATTGTTCATAATCATTCCAAATTTCATGCAGAAATATTGAAAACCTCTTTGATTGAGGGGAGGGCTTGGTAGTTTTACAAACCTAATCACAACTCCTTCTCTACCAAATAGGTTTTTTTAATAGTTTAAAAAAATCAAATTTGACATTGGCAACTTAATATCCCCCTGAATTTTAAGGTTTCTGTAATAACTTCATTTGCGTTACTTGTTTGTTTATTGGAATAAAAGTTATAAGAATAGTAGCAGTTTTGTAACATCTTCGGCAACTTTTGTAAATTTGCATAGATACTATACTGAAAAATGGTAGATATACTGCAAAATAGTAATGGCAGTCTGCTGGAATAGAATTTCAGGAATACAGTCAAACCTGTCTTCCCAACCACCTCTATAAGGCAGCCACCTGTCTAAGAAGGCCTCTTTGAATCCCCCCCAACTATTTTTTCACATAAATGACCCTCTATAAGGCAGCCGCCTTCCAATGCAGCCAGTGGTCAGATTTTTTCAGACCCCTAAGAAGTAAAACAATTTATAAGCCAGTCAGTTTTTGAAAAAAAATGCCTGTTATCTCTGTAAAAGATAATTTTTTTTAAGTGAATAAGTCTAATTCAATGTTTGAAATGCCCTTATGTTAGTTCAAAATAAACCATTCTATAAAATTGTTCCTTTCGGTTCATTTTCACATGACCTCTATAAGGCAGCCAGCTGTCCAAGACAGCCAGTTTCTTTAGCTCCCCTGAGTGAACCCCTTATACAGGTTTCAGTGTTTCAAGAATTTAAAAGCCAGTATGTTCTTTTCTGTTTGCACAGTATTCTCCATATTTAAGGAAAACATTTGGCAATTCCTTGTCAGCAGGGTTTTAGTATATTTTAAGTATAAACTAACTGATTTCCTTTCCTTTTAGATTTATATTATCCTTATCTCCCCCCTCCTGTTTGTTTTACACATACCCTAAAACTAAATCTTTAAATTCAGAAATTAGTTGTAGCATGTATGAAAATTTCTTTGTTTCTATTATTAGTTTTTATCATTGCTTTGTTAACATGTGTTTATATTACTTTTATTACTTCCTTTATTGATTGAGCAGATAAGAATCAACCAACAAACGGTCAAGTTCCATTGTGCCTGCAGTACCAGTCATATTCGCTTTGAGTTTGAACTTTTAGCTTAAGACGCAAAGTTATTACATCTAAGAAAATTTAATAGAATAATTTTAAGTGAGAAGGTTTGTAAGTTTTGTTTAGTTGCTTTATGCTGACAAGGATAAAATAACTTCAGGATCAGAGTCTGATTTCCAACATTATGCCATATAGAACATTACTGACTTGCTAATCTGGCTTAATTAAGCTGCCATATTTAATCTCAACCATTGACCACTCAACTAACATGGTATAATGCTGATAAAATTCAAAGTGTGATCTCAAAATTTGTATTTCAGTTTTGACAGGGCCAGGTAAAGTACAACACCACAGCAGTAAGAGATTAATATTTGCAGTGATGGATCAGATTTTTTGGCAAGTGGAGAGACAATGGTTGATGAATGTAAACAGTTAGGAGGATAACAAACTAAGTTCATTTAGAGTATTTTAAAGCTTTAAGGTTATAAGTTAAAAACTACTAGCCAATAGTTGTCCAAATTATAAATCTTTTAGTAATCCTTTTAAGTAAGGTCGTTGGATCGTCTGATCACATGATTCAGTGAACGCAGACCTAGGGTGTGATTAAAAACAGCATTTTGCAGTAACACAATATTCACCACAAAACTTATGAATTCGGACTGAACGGGTATGCAAATGATGAATGAATAAATTCAAAGCTACAAATAAAGAAAACAGACCATCAGTCAAAATAATACTAAGCATAAATCTGTGTAAAAATATGTCTCATGATATATACGTACTTGTTTGTGAAGCTAAGAAGACTGAACAGGATTGTGTCACTGCAAGCTACAGATCAACTGAATAGACTGCGAACGTAAAATGTATTTGATATCAAAAAAGCGAGTTTTTGAAAACTTCCTTCACTCTGCTACTTGTCTCACACACAAACAAAGGCAGTGAAAGAAAACGCAAGAAAAACTGTGAACGGCGTCTCAAGAAACGTAATAAAACTCGACAAAGAGTAAAAAACGCTAATCATGGCAAGTTAATTGCCATTTAATTATATAACAATCTAAACTTCCCCTCTTTCGGGGGGGGGGGGGGGTTGGGGTGGCAAAAATGATTTGTCACACATCTTTTCGGTTGCTTCCAATAAATACAGTGAACTTCCCGGTCGATGTAATTTGGAAGTCGGAGTTGTGACTAAAGCAGATCCAACAATATTATCGTTTCCAGGAAAGACGTTTAAAACTCTACCTAACGGCCAAGGATTTTTGGTAAGTTTGGTGATTTTACAATCACAAGTTCGTTTACTTGGAAATTTCGATTCATTCTGTTCCATTCTTTGCGTAGGGTTAAAGTTGGTAGGTATGTTTTTACCCAGTGTTCCCAGTATTGCTTGCTAATATTTTGTGCACGCTTGTAAATTTCACGGCAATTGAGATCTCGCACATAGAACTCTTTGGTATCATATTCATTGAATCTACATCCGGTCAAAAAGTGGTTTGGGGTGAGGACTTGGAAATCGGTGATGTAATCTGAAATCGGAGTCAATGGTCTACTATTGGTTATAAGTTCAACTTCACATAAAAATGTTGAAATTTGTTCAGAGGTAAACTTTTTGTTGAGGGTTACACTATAGCGATTTTTTGACGGTTTATATGAGCGACCACTTGCAACCTTTGCTCACGACCACAATATGCATTCGACTTATGAATGTGATCAATGATAAGTTGTGTCATGTGATGATTTTTTGGTAGTATGAATTGATGCTTGCAACTATCCAATACGTTAGCATGTTTTAATCGACCACCTAGGCATAAAATATCCTCATTGTTAAGAATAGGTGACACTGGTAATAAATTACTCTTTTCTGAAACAGATTTCTTTAGTTGCAAGTCAGTAATTTCTTCAGTAAAAGCTTTTGGCTGGACAATTTTAACAACATCCTTTAATGCATTCTTTGAATTTTAATTTTATCATATAGTATTTTCTGTTTTCAATTTTCTCCATTGAAGTGGCTTCTCTTCTGTGTAAATTTATATGTTTGACCTCCTGAAATCAGTAAAATTTTCTTTCTTTTTGATCTATTTAAAAAAAGAACTTGGTGTTGTGAGAAAATTTTCTTCTACATCTTGCTGGATTTCAACATAATAGTTCTTGCTGTTTCCCGACAGACAAATTTAAAAACAGAAACAGCTGTTACTAGAACATTGAAATGGTTTAACGCTTAAAGTACCATAGTTTTGTCATGCTCTCATAGGTTTATTTTAAAAAAAGGTTGGAGACACCAAAAAGCATTGTACTTTCCTTATAAAGCACACTTACTTCAAAGTATGAAAAGATTTAAGCTGTCAGCTTGCTTAATTATAACCACCATCAAGAAATTTTAACATCTCAGTTCTGTTTGAAATTTCTTTTTGGTGTAGTAAAAAATATCTATTGGTAAAAAATACATGGAAAGATAAGAAAATTAGTCATTTTTCAATTTCATTGAAATATCACCAAATCAATTGACTAACAGGCATAAAATTTGAATTTTGGAGTCAAAAGTGTTTTACATTGGTGTTTTACAAGTTTTATTGACTTTGTTGAGTGTTAAAGTTTAAGTGGAGGCAGTTTTAATGGGTGTTTTCCTGCCATTAGTCCTATTCCACGTAAAGGGGAAAGCTGGGGGTTTGGTAGAGTAAAATTTCCCCCCTTCTTGCTAAAGAACTTTAGTGTATGTCTTATTCTTATACTTTTGAAAAGGAAATGTTATTAAAGCCATTTTGTTTTTGACCTGTTTCTTATACTTTCATATTATGTTTTCATTTTCTATGCATTGTCACAATAAGTAAGAGAATAGCAAATTATAAAAATAAAAGCAAGAAAATGGACAAAGAATTTGTATCAAATTTAGATGAAAATGATCATGCCCAAACACCTTTCCTTACAACAAAACTTTATTACATTAGTCAAAAAGATTGCAGCATAACATTAGATTGGGAATTCGTCTTGGAAGACAAATGCATTTTTACTTATCAGATGTCTGCTGGTTGTCATAGTTGGATGAGATGAGTAAAGAACACAGAAAGTACTAATTTTTGAAAACAAGGGAGGTTATGATCATCTATCTAATATGAAGATTGCTTTCGAATTGGTACATCATCTGTGCATTTATAGTTTGAAAGTTTTGTTTGTATTGATACACCTTTCGTTGATTTTATATGTTTCTTGATATGGAAAATAGTATTTAGTAACTTTGATGGAATGCTTTCTCTGACGAATATCATAATACTGCCACTGTTTTTATTTCTGTCAAGGTGGTATGGCAGTGAAAACCTGTGAACACAAAATTGACCTGTCAGAAAAAAATCGCCGATTTTAGTTTCTGTTGTAGTAAAAGTATCTACATTTTCTAGTATAAGTGATGACAGAAAAGAGAACTTTTCTATCAAGTTTACATTTAACTGACCAATAATTACTTTATTGTTGCATTTTTCATTTAAGATTTTATCTCATGACAAAAGTGTAAAATTGCCTTACTGTAAAATCTCTTTTTTGGTAAGGTTGTTTTCTGGAGCTTCTTAGCATCACTTAAAGATTCATAAGCATTGGGATTTGGAAGTATTATAACTTAGGCAAGATCTTATAAGTTTTCGTTATAATAAAACCATTAAAATCTAATATGATATAAGTGACAAATCTTTAAACTCAATTATCTCTGGAACGAAAGGTCAGATTGAGATGACAGAAAAAGTGATATTCATGATTTTTTCTCCTCTTTCCTATGAAGCCAACTTATATTTTCACCTTGGAATTCCTTTAAAAGAACAAAATTTATTTTAACAAGCTTTTTTAGTAACCTTGATTCTTTTCATACTGAGGATTATAAATGCTTACAAATATAAATAAAGCAGTCAGGATTATACTCGAATTATAACAAAAATACTCTGTTATAATCTATTATAACAAAAATTGTCTTGAAAAATTGCTTATAGCATTACTGACACTCTTTTACCCCGCTAAGTATTATTATTACCAACAGAAGGAAAGTTAAAATGGAAAATTTGCTATTGGTCTAATCAGCTGAGGAGTTTATCAGGGCAAAAGAATTATAAAAAAAGTCTTGATTAAGATTTTAGTTTTAAGGAAAAGTTTACATGAGGCTTTTTTATAATTTTTTAATTAGATAAATAAAATTATTTTGCCTAATCACTCCACATCCCTAATGATTGTGCATTTTTAAAACCCCTCTGTATCACTAGGGGATGATAATGCATTTCAGAAAAAAGGAAACCTTTACCTTTTCTTCTAAGGCTTCGAGAATTTCTGTTTTCCTTGTAAATCACCTTGAATGCATTTCGAAAAACACATGCCTGATATCGACCATTCGAAGGTTCACAGAAGGACTTAGTGAATTTCAAGGTAGTGCACAATAGGTAATGAAAACCAATAATTTTAAGATTTCTATAAAGGTGCAAAAACTTTTGATATTAATCCTACAAATGCGATATATGTGACAGACACAAAAAACTGGGTGCACAATGATAAGTACAAGAAAAACTAAATTTTCCTGAACATTCTGCACTTTCCATGTAAACTATCAAAGCAAATTCAAATTCTATAAAAAAAACTTGGCGGGAACAATATCCTTAGGATCTTGCAATTTTTGATCCTCACACCCTCCTATAGACCCCCTGCTGAAAATAATAGTTTCATAGAATGTGTAATTTAATGTTTTGACATTTCATAGTACAACTTTCAAATCTCCTCCCACAACTCCAGACCCTATGCTGACACAAGTTATAGATCATACAGTTTGACGTTTCTTTTCGTAGTAGTGTATGTACAGTACTTAAGACCATGTTCACTTGATAGGACTGTTGCTATTGGTTTCTGCATATTTTTAGTGCATTAGGTCAACAAATCTGGGGATTCCTTTTGGTTTTTATTGAAAAACCTTATGTCCAGCATCAGCAAATGTGATCAGGTGGGTCTGTTCATAAGTCTCTTTTTACTGTTTCAAAATGTATCATGTTTTAAAAATACATTGAAAGACAAGAGTTATAACCTAATTTACTAATCAGATGATATCAAATTTGAATTTTGATGCTGATAATGTTTTTTATACCATTAATCCTATCCACATAGGAGGGATAGAAAAACTCCATCCCTACCCAAGGAATGTTAGTTGGTTTATACTTTACTCTTATGCTTTTGAAAAAGAGTTGTTGTTAGAAGGATTTCAACTTCGACTTACCATAGAATTAGCACTTATTTTCTTTCAAAACTTTCTGCAAGTTTTCCATATTGTTTTTAGGGCCTCAGAGTATATCGAAACTACAAAATCCTAATTCAAGGTTTTTACATTGTTTTGCATGCATAATATTTTCCTTTTCTCGTAGAAGTACAATTGAAGTCAAAAATAACAAACAAATAATAATATTGAAGCAAAATGGAGGAAAGAATTTCATCAAATTTCAATCCCAATCAGGATGTTCAGAGATCTTTCCTGATGAAAAAAATTTGCAACTATAAAAATAGAGATTACAACTTAACATTAGATTGTGAGTACATTCCACAGGGTAAATTTATTTTCAATGGAAGATATTTGCTTGTAATTACAGTGGGATTTGACGAACAAAGAATGCGCAAAATTCTCATTTTTCAAAATCAAGAAGGTAAAGAGGATGTATCTGATCTGATACCTGTTTTAGAGTTGGACGCATCATCTCTTGGTTCATAGTTTCAAAGTTTTGTTTTTATTGATAAACCTTTTCTTGTTTTCTTAAGGTATCATAGAATGCTAATGATGCTGCAAAAGCACTGTTTGAAAGAGAATGAAGATAAACCAGCTATTGCAAGTGAATGTTTTTGTCCAAAACCATCTCAACATAATCCAATTTTTGTGTTGGCAACTCAGAAAAATAACTACATAGCAATGATTTATACAATAGCCTGACAATGGTGATTTTGAATATGATTTACAATTATGGGTGTCTGTTTTTGATTGTGAAGAAGAAATCAATGAAAAAGTAGCAATTAATATTACGCATGAGGTAAACAATCATGAAATAGCTGATACATGTTTTTCTTCAAATTGTTCCTTATTATATATTATTAATTATAACTTGGATGTTTTCACAATCGACCTCTCAGAATCTGAAATAAAACAAGAAAACTTACAAAAGTTTTATCCAGGCAAGGATTATGACATGTTACCTACAATTTATTTGAGGAACATTTATATGCATGGGAAAAACAAAGATTTTGTCTTCTGCATCACATCTAAAGGTTTAATAATTGATGTAGACAGTAAAAGAACATTGTCGATATCTGATTTCTATAAACTTCCAACTGATGAAGAATGGATCATTTATGAAGTTTTGGTTTGTTTGTTCAACAAATCATTGTACTTATATGCTAAACATTTATCATGTGTTTTCATTGTAAGCCTTCATTTTTGGAATGTAGAGAAATATGACTTAAATTACCTGTACACCTATTTCTTTGCCATAAATTCATTTGGCAAAGAATTGGTTGTTGCTGACAGAAACAAAATGACAATTGAGACAATTTTCCATAATAAGAATTTATCATTGAAAACCTTTGCAAGAGAAACTGTGTTTGAACACTTCACTACGAATCAGTTACTAGAACTGAATCTGGGTAAGAAATTTAATTGTTAATTGTTTGATGGTATATGACTTTAATGTATCTGTATCTGCATTGGTTTTATTGTGTTATAGTACTTTTAATATTATAGTTTATCACTCTGCAGTATGCTCTATTTTTGTTTTTTGTTTTATCATTTTTGATAATTATGGTTCAGGCATGATTACAAGTTATCTGGATGAGTTGAAAATTGCGAATTTTTTAAGTTTTGTTAATAACGGTAATGCCATTTTTATTGCTATTTCATAGTATATTAATTATTTGAATACAAAATTGGCATATTGCTGGAAATATTAAATATGCAGTTACAAGGGGGTCGTAACTTTGTCCATTTGTGTTAAGTAAGGTTTTGATTTTATTTAGTTATTAAATTTAATTCTTTGATTGTCATAATACAGAAAATAGAAAAGGAAGGACATATCTAAGAAGGACATATCTAATATCTATTTGTTTGTATTAATTTACTTGTGTTTTTGTTTTGTTTGTATGTTCTTGGTGTATGTTTTTTGATGGTTTTTATTTTCACATGTAGTTTTACTCTTATTTGTTGCAAACGTATCTGTTTAAGGTTTTTCTAAATCGATTTGTCTGATTGGAATATATCAATGAATCAAAATTTTATAATTTTATTTTATGAAAAAAGACAATGTATGAAATTATAATTGCCCTGCTACATGACATCACAAGCATAGTAAATAGCAACGTCAGAAAGGAAAATTTTTCCCTTATAGTTCCATAACTGACAAGATTAAGAGAAAAAAGGTCTTTATATCTGATTCCTTTGTCAAAAGATCTTTTAAGCAAAAAATACACCCAGCATTTTTTCTAAATTAATCCGGTAGAAATAATATTTTGAATTTTATGTTTAGATTTGTTTTCATAAAGATTAATTTTATTTTGAGATTAAAATCAAACTGTTTTGATTTTAATATTTAATATCAAAATAATTCCTTCTTGAGTATAATTCCATGTTAATTTTCAAAAAACGTCAGGTGTATTTCTTGCTTTAGAAATGATAACTACGTTTACACTAGAGCAAATTTAATCTGATCCATAGCAAAATTACTAAAAATAGAAATTTATTCGCATAGCATTTACACTTACTTTTGAAAATTTATTCGCATTCAGCTAAAATTTTGATGAATCCGAATAAATTTGAATCTGCAAAACTATGTGGATAACTTTTTATTCGGATTCATATTTAATCGGATTCAAACTAGTTTTTGTAGTGTAAACACTTTATATCCGGATAAATTTTTATTCGGATTCGAATTCATTCAGATTGTGACACATTTTTCTAATGTAGACGCTTGAATACGATCATTTTCGTTCTCTCATTGATTCTCTCACTCCTAATTGGCATAAAGGATACTCTTGGGTGTAAACACTCAAATCCTAGAAATTTATTCGGATTTATATTTACCCAGATAAATTTTACGAATCCGAATAAATGCTCTAGTGTAAATGTAGTATGAGAAAGTTGTTTATGACCTTGAAGTCCAGATTTAACTTATATGCCTTGATGGATCTTGATAAAGCTAGTGCAATATTTTTTGTGTTTTGCACATCCTGATTTGTTTACATTCCATAGTATTATCTGGCTGTAAACTTCTTTAGATGATGTGAAAATATCTATCACTCATAGGGGCTATTAATTCATACATCAAATACCTAAGGGATGACAAGGGATGGTTTTTTTAATGCTCACATAAACAAAAATAAGAAAAGCCATGCAATGTTTCAAATATAGTGTTTCTGTTTTTGCATTAGGGAATCAGTTTTTTGTTGGTGTTGCTTTCCTTGCTTATTTATTGTTATTGATGTCGTTTTTGAAAAACTTTTAAAAATACTTGTTTGACAATCATGCAGTCTTTTTTTCTGACGTGTTTATCTTTACAATTACCCTTAGCTTTCTAATTAAAGACAGAGATGTTATGCAACAAGAGATGTTATCAAATTTTGTATTGAATGAACACGTCCAAAAATGTTTAATTGCAACATATTATTATTATCCAAAATCAAAAGTTTTTGAAATTGATTCACTGGAACACGATGGCATATTACATTTGGATTATGTTTTTCATGGAAAGTATTTAGTTGCACTTGTACAACCTGAGAGTGTCTCTTACCAAACCTTGTTGCTGATATGTGAGATTACTAATAAAGATGAACATTTTGTGGTAAAACCTTTGATCAATATTGATGCAACTCATATGCCATTATAATGGAAATTTCATGTTTTAGATAAAAGTCAAAGCATCGTTAACATTGAGTGTAATGAAAAAAGAATGGAAATTCAGAAACTAAACTTATTAACTGAGAATAATGCTATAGTAGCCGACAACAAATTATATTTTAAAGAAAAAGGGAAATCTATGGCAAATTATCGTTCGCCAATAAAAGATGGCGACTATCTTATTTTTTTATACGCATATGATCTCAACATTAACAATGAGACAGATAAGGAAGTATGGGTATCTATATATCATTTTGATGATGGATATGACGAGGTCTTTTCTATGAACATATCCAAATATTT
>JANSTP010095007.1:0-13357 GCA_025330745.1 Cladonema radiatum | reverse complement strand
TTATTTCTTCATTAAATAAGGCCAAAACTCATAACGTCGAAATCTGTCATTTTATCTTTTCTTATTCGCTTCTTACCATTTCTTATTCGTCCCTTGTGTTTTCAGTCGCTTCTCGTCGTTTTCCACTCGTTTCATGTCGCTTCCCTCTCTTTTCATGTCGTTTCTCACTCGTTTCATATCGTTTCTCACTCGTTTCATGTCGTTTCTCACTCGTTTCATGCCGTTTCTCACTCGTTTCATGTCGTTTCATGTCGGTTCATGTCGTTTCATGTTTTAGCACTTACGAGGAAATATATATCTGCAAAATATAACGCGAAGAAAGCATTTGTCTCAAACTTCAATCATTACTTGAACATTTACTAAATCTTGAAATCTACTATAAATGCCAAATTCATGCGTTTTTTTGATTGTTGGGCTGTTATCATCTCAACAATTCCGCTATCAGACCAAACAAACTTGATGAGATTTTCTCTTTTTAACATACAACATTTTCTCAACAAATCGCCATAATAAGGGCATAGGTTGCTGTTAAAGAAAATTCGAGACTCTTCTGGAAACCCTAATTGAGTAACAGCAACTTGTTTTTTCCTGTTTTGTATCAGCATTTGAGCATGCTTATCGTTGACGAACCTCACAACAGCCAAAGCTGGTAGATCATTCTGCCTGCCACTGGGTAAACAATGATAAGCTTCATTGTTGCGAGCCAATAAATCAACACCTTATAAGTGACAAATCTCAACTACTTTATCTTCTAGCATTTCTGTAAAATTGTTAGGAATACCTGCATTTTCAACATTATTGCAGGGAATATATTGTGCAACATCATGAGTAATTCTTTCTGTTGTTTCATTCATTGTGCTACTCTTAACACGCTCCTTCAAATGTTCACAAAGATTTTTGTTTTGGGTTTTTAATAGTGAAATTTCCGATTTTAGGTATTTGAATTCTTACTTAACGTCCCTCATAAATTCGTACAGGATACCATTGGAAAAGTTTTTAAGCTTTAAAAACACTTGAACCAACTCCTCTTTCTTACGTTTTTTTAAATCATTCTGCGTAGAATTTAAATATTTTATTTCAATATACAAACACGTCCTCACTCTATCAATGATAAATGATAAAATGGAACTTCTATTAACTTATTTTTAGCATCATTACACGTTTAAGTTTTTGTTCATATTAATTAGCACTATTATTATAAAGTAAGCTATTGTAGTTATCAACATGTAATAAAGTTGATCTATCTATCTGTCATTCTTTATTACTTTAACTTTCTATAAAATGCAGAATGAGCAATCTCAAAAGAACGTTACTACCAACGACCTAAATGATTTATGATATGCTAACTTCAATTGGGTCATGAATTTAAATTTCGTTATTCTACTACCCTACAAACAACGAGACAA
The DNA here is from genome assembly GCA_025330745.1 of Cladonema radiatum. Lineage (NCBI taxonomy): Eukaryota > Metazoa > Cnidaria > Hydrozoa > Anthoathecata > Cladonematidae > Cladonema > Cladonema radiatum. The sequence goes on along the minus strand of JANSTP010095007.1, from coordinate 11,951 downwards.
AAATTCAAGCTCACTTACATATTAACTTTAATTTTGTCATAAATTGAACACCAAATTCATCAGCAATTTTTTTGATAAACTAGTCGTTCTGTAATTGGGTCACTTTGAAATGCCTTTTTTTTAATAAAAGTGATAACGTCACCATAATGAATCTGGGAAAAATAAATTTAAGGAAATCGTTTTATGAGAATTAAATTAAGTTCATCTATGGCACTTTCTAATGGAAAGCTTACAAGAGGGAAGTTTTGCTCCCCCACACAAGACCATTAAACCATTAAATGTATGATAGGGACAGTACAAGCATATGTTTTAACATTGGATTGGTTAAGTGGTTTGAGTTAATGAAAGAGTAAGGAAATAGGTGTTAGTAATACGTACTTTCAATAACTTTTCAGAATAATGGATAACATGCAGCACAGTTTTATTTCCGTATTCAACCAAGTACTTTTAAATGGGAAGGCATCACTCAAATTCCAATCCGGAATTCAATCAGGAGATGGCAGATCTTAACCTTTCTGAAGAAATTCAAGATGACATTCATTCAAGATTACTTACTCCTAATAAAGACCCTGCGTGTGTAAACTAAGTAAGTTGGAAAAAAGAAGTACGTTTTAAAATTTTCGTAAGTAAGTCTTTTCCGAAAATGTTTTAAAAAAACAATTTCATTAAAAATCTAGTTATACAATTTTTACCAGAAAAACCATCTTGAGGTTTACAATGTCACATTTTAAAGATATTAAAGGTACTTAAGCACCTTCAGAAAAGTAATCTGGTCAAATTTTGAAACTGCATAATTTTTATATAATCTGCTAGATAATCATGAGTTTCTTCATTAGTAAAAATTTGAAAAACATTCTATGTGTAGTTCTCGAGTTACAAGCCCCTATATTGTTGCATTTTCTATTAGGATTTTCCTAAAACTAGACATATGATCTTCATTTCTACAGATGAGACTAAGGGGCTGTTCATGTGGAGGCGGGCTGTCCTGGTTGACCGGGCTGGCTCGGTTAAGCGGGATAATTTTAATCTAGCGTTCATATGATAACTTTTCATCTCGGTCAGCTGGGATGAATGTTTGTTTACATCACGTGATCTTATTTATTATGCGGGAATTTTCGAATATTTTTACAAAAAAGATGGCTGGCGAACATTTCTTACACTTCTCTGTCATTTCAAATATAAGTACAACTTCTGTCCTTTTACAATTAAATGCATTAGTATTAATAGAATTGATCAATGAAGAAAGAAAACAACAATTATTTTTTGCCAGTATTTTAAATAACAAAAAGAACCCAATTGGAAGACTTCAAAGAGAGAAAAAAAGACAAGGGAAAAATCAAAGTTGCTGGTTCAAACGAGGGCGAACTGACATGTGGTGGCGAAATTTAGTCTCTTGAGTTACTCCAAATGAATTTTGGAAGAAAAACTTCCGCTTGGATAAAGACTCATTTTATGAACTTTTAGGTGTAATTGGTCCATTTATTTCTCCTGATGCAAGATCTCCAAACAGAAGAGCACTACCTGCTGATAAAAGACTCGGAGTCGCTTTGTATTTTCTTAAAGATACAGGGACATTAAATATGACAGCAAACGTCTTTGGGATTCAAATAAATTTAACATCAGCAGTTGTATTTGAAGTTTGTGTGGCGATTAAGTACTTAGGCCTTTTATACTTACACCTACCTAAAACTGAGAATGAAATGAGGCAGAAAGTATCCGAATTCGAAGCAAACTTTGGCATGATACAGGCCTTTGGTTGCATTGACGGTACCCACATACCAATAGTTGCACCAAGTGAGAACTCCCATGACTTTTATTGTTACAAACAATTTTATTCACTGAATGTTCAAGGAGTATGTGATTATAGAGGCCATTTTTTGGATGTCGAGTGTATGTGGCCAGGCTGTGTACATGATGCAAAAGTTTTTGCAAATTCTTCAATCAACAATTTAATGCGTAATGATAAGTTGCCAAAGATTTACCAAACGATTGGGAAAAATCACATCAAAATTCCCTGTTATCTGATTGGAGATCCTGCATACCCCCTTCTCCCTCCTTCTCCCTCAATTTTCAATAACATGCTTAGAAGTGCAAGAAACTCTATCGAATGTGCCTATGGTAGACTTAAAGCCCACTGGCAGATCTTAACAAAGAAAATGGATTTCAAACTCGACAAAATTCCAAACATAATTCATGCATGTTTCATTCTACATAACTACTGTGAAAGAAATAATTTATTTGTTGATGAGGAGCAAGTAAGAATTCAGACAGAACTCTCAAAAGAAAATGAAAACAAAAATTTTCCTGACCCAATTTTTTCATGCTCTGATGGACAGGGTGAAGTTATTCGAAATTCTTTGACTGATTATATTAGGGGATTTTTATAGTTATTGGTTAAACCAAGGACAAACTAGTATATAACGTATTTATAGTGATAAAATGTTTGTAGATTATCTGGGTTAGGCTGTTGATACTGCTGCTGGTAATATATGTTTTGAAGGTAAATGTTGTTGTGGTGCTTGTTGTGACCTTAAAGAGCTTGCAAGCAATTCTATCGAACTACACATTCCTTTGCTTAAGTCCCTAATTGACTTGTGTCTACGTTTGTTGATGTCTACGTGTTGTTGATGTCTAAATGTCTACGTTTGTGTCATTTCACTTCTCTGGCCCTTTATTACTACTATCAACAGATTTTCTCTTTAAAGGCAAAGTAGCAGACAAGTTTACCACATTTCCTTCGCCGCTGGCTTCACTTTCACTGTCTGCAACATTTGAAGTGTTTTTGGGAGCGTTTTCCTCATGCTCGAAGTCACTACTTTCATCACTGGAGGAGCTACAATCATTATCATCCATTGATTCTTTGAAGTTTTTAGATGAGATACTTACTCCAAAAGGTAATGGCTGAGATGTAGCTGATCCACCTCATAACTTGACTAAAGCATCATAGTGTTCAAATACCAGTTTTCCGCTCCCAGAACGAGAACCTGATACAATTGCTTTCGAAAATGCTTGGCTTGTCGAAATCTCCTTTGTTTTTTCAAGGATACGGTTTTTCTCTTTTTTATAAAAAGCACTTTGTTTTCTGAATAATTTTTGGATTTCGTTCTGCTTTTCCTTTGCTAATTGCTAATTCGTTTAAATTTTGTGGTAAACTTGGCGGTTTTACTGGTCCAAACAAACTTTCATGGGTTTCCGTGTAGATATCAGCCATTACTTCTCTAAGCCAAGTGTACTGGGCAGATTTGTCAGCGTCAAAGTCAAGATTTTTGAACTCCATGGAAGCTTTGTACGATTCAATAAAATTTATTAAGTTATCAATCATTTTTGGAGTCCATTTAAAGTTTTTTCTTCTTGATTTTGCTTGAATTTCATCAACAGCAGTTGAAGAACTGGAGTACGTCTCTTCGGCTTTCTCCGCCATGCTTGTTTGATTATTCACTGCATTACGCATGCATTTTTTAAAAATTCCATCCCGGTTGACCGGGATGAGTGTTCATTTGGGAAATTTTCATCCCGCTTAGCCGAGATCTTGCCTGAATCAAAGTGAGATCTCGCTAAACCGAGCCAGCCCGGTCAACCGGGACAGCCCGCCTCCATATGAACAGTCCCTAACAGGGGACCACTCTGATCACGATAAAAAGTTGTCGTCTTGGACAGGTGATTTTCATATACAGGTTAACAACAATTGAAATGTTGTCTTGGTCTTAGAAAATCATGGTCTTTAGAGGCACGTAGTAAATGTTGAAAACAACATTACCATAAACAGAACAGCTTTTGGATAGTTTCTGCATAATAAAAACATCTGTCCAATTGGTAAAACATTTTAATTGATATTATACCCAATGAAGTCATATCATTCTCAATAAGATCACAGCTCACGTAGAAACCGTCTCAAAAAAGAAATCATTTTCAGATCAATGAAATCTGGACGTGATTTAAAAAAGTAGTTAACCCTATCTTAGGAACCACTTATTGTAAAGTAATGAAACTTGGTACACTAATAGACCGACTTATTCTGAACTTTTTGGTACCATATTTATCATATGACGTCGTCAAAATCTGATGACGTCATCATTTTTTGTCGATTTGTCAGCAAAAATCGACATTTTTAGGTTTTCAATTTTGGAAAGCCATAAAAATTGAGCCAAAAGAGCTTTTTACATGCGGTTTTCTTTATTTTTCCACTAAAACAAAATAGTTCTTCATCATTAGGAGTTACAAAAGTTTTGGGCCCAAAATTTGTATTTTGCCAAAAAATAACCTCAAAATTTGGCTTACTATGCCGCCATTAGGGCATTCCTATGGAAAAAGTGGGCGTGGTCACAAAAAAATTTTTAATGAAAATTTAGCCAGATAAATTTTGTTAAAAGTCACAAAGTTTCATGGCGAAAACTCTTATAGCTTTTGAGTAATACTTAAAAAACTACAGGGGGGGCGAATTTTGACCACCCCCTTCCCCCCCCCCAGTTGGAATAGGGTTAAGGTAATGATTTTCAATAGAGCAGCAATTCGAAACAATAAACTTTACCAGATTTCAAATGCTGATATCTTCAAAATGACACATACAATTTCAATAAAAATTTCAGAGATAGAATAACTCATTATTATTTCTAAGGGTGCTTAAATACCTTTAAATACTGCTGCAGGTAGTTTCGTCTGCTAACGGACTCCTGCAAATCAGATCACTAAGTTAATGGACAGATTACTACATTTCTAGGGAATTTTGGCCAATTTTCAATGTTCTGAAAATTCAAGAAGACATTGGTCGTCAATTCGTTTTTAAACACATCCCTTTTCGGTTTTATCGTTTCTTGAAGAAATTGTAACTGGGCATCTTGTTGATAAAAATCTCAACCATGTCTTGATGACATTTGCAATGAAATTATGATATCAGCATCACCGGTTCTTTCATACTGAACCTTCAAAACAAGCGCCTCCAAAAAGTTGTGTGCAAGATGAGTTTCTGAAAGCTACCCAGAGGCTTGAAGTGAAGGAAGCAGGAATGATTGCTTCGTTTAGAACAACAAAAGCAATCAATTCATCAATGATTTTTTGAAAAGGGAATTGATGCAACTACCGAAAGAACTCAAAGAAAATTTTAATGAATAAAAATGTTGCAAAATATATGGGAAAGAAGTAAATAGATAAATATCAGTTGCGATGAGAGAATATTTAGTAAACAAAGCATTTTTACGTCAAGAAACTTTTAATAAAATTTATAAGAAATTTATTAATAAATTTTTTATAAGAAGTTTTTTACAGTAAATTTCTTATTATAAGAATTCTTTTGATTTACATGTTTACATGTTAAGGCTTTTATAGAAACAGGTGCTTTGATACTTTTACCATACTGCCCCGTATTTTGAATTATTTGATCAATTTGTCATAATTGTGAACTCACTCAGTAGTGTAAATATTGCATTAAAAAAATTTTATGCCAATAATAATCAGAAATTTATACATTTGAGAAAATACAAAAAATCAAAAATTGTCATACCTGAACAATGCTTTGGCACATTGCCAGCTCTTCTCAGAAGTTGCGATATTTATGTTTTTTTACTTATTCATTGCTTATTTATTCACTTTTGTTCTTCCACTGTCTTTGTGTGTTTAAGATTTACATACTAGCCAGTTTATATCGGTTCATGTTATAATCATATTAGCGATTGTATCAATTTATTTCACATTTTTGTACAGTAAGATATAGGGAATAAATGATGAAACAAATGATTATTAATAAGAATTGTGTGATGTCTTGATTCCGCTTTATGTTATTGCCTGAGAATATTCTATGATTTTGAGATGTTAGAGAGTTTTGAATTATGATCATTTATTTATACTTTCAAGTCCCATTATTGGGATTACTATTGTATTGTTGTTTAAAGGCTTTGACTGTTGTCAATGGTAGCTAAGATTAGAAGCCTATCAATTGTAAAATGCATTTTCTTGAAACATGTAATACATATGGTAGGCCTACCGTTTCCTTACAAATGACATTTAATAATTATCAAGTATTCAAACTAAAATCTTTATAACAGTGTTTTGTGTAACCAGTTGCTTTTATACTTTTTCATCTCAGTGCCTCTATACAAAATTTAATATTAGTAAATTAAAATGTTAACAAACCAAATGCATCTAATTGGAAACCGCAATAAAGTTAGCAAATCTACGATGTTAGAAAACATTAGTCCCACTATTACTACTAAAGATATGCGCCGCAAACTAGATATTCGTAGGCTCAACTGCTAAAGAAAAAAAGCAATGCATCGAAAACAACCTATTAAGGACTTTTAAGAACGGTGCCAGCAACCAGGGACATTGCTTTATCATGCTGTTTTTAAAACAGTATATTTGCATCTTCATGTAAGTGCTAATAATGAATTTCCAATGAGATTAAGTAACAGCGCTAAATCGCAAGACGGGCTGAGGTGGCGTTGTCAAAGAAACACGCTATTTAGAGAATGTTTGATACAATGAGATTATGCATGGAAAGATCCAATGTCAAAGAAGAAGAAATTACTTACTGGTGGTCAACTGGTGTGTATTATTCCTTATGATAAAATGAAATTTGTTCTAAGTTAATAATAAAATTATTTTTAAATCTTTCCTTTTTGAGTCAAAAGCAAACGCCCAATGCAATTGAAATTGCATCACACATAGCGGTAGACTGAGAAAAGTGGACCAATATGAGGACCAGGTATTTTTGAAGAAAATATTGAACTTATTTTCTTGGAACATTTAAAGCACGTCTGGAAGGTTCTGAGACCTTCAAATATTGTATATACTATTATAATATTATACTATTTCATTGATTCATAAACTGCATGGGATCTGTAAAAAAACCGGTAAGGCTGTTTAGATTTACACTATTTCTCTAGTGAATCAGAATCTGCAGTTGCTCCAAAGTTAAGACTGATTACGAAAAGTTATATTGATACATACCCTTTTTTGGAAAAAAATGATAGCTAATTATGATTGTCGCGCCGCCCTCACCACGTAAAAAGGAACAAAACATTGTTGGATAATGTTTACTATTGAGAGACGCTCCACTTCTTCAAGGCTAAAGGATCCTCAAAATATTCAGGTTATGCACAAGGAAAAATGTAAGCACAAGGCTGATATACGAGCAAGGACGAGGAAAAGCCAATTAAAGGGAAATTGTTATCATATTAATATTTTGATATTTCATTCTTAACATCTTCAATCAAAATTTTAGGCCATTGGTAGGTCTTTAAATACATAGGTTTTCACTTCTTTCATGCATGCTTCTAAACTTGCCAATTTTGATACGATCCAGTCTTATTTTTATTATGGCCTTGTGCACCATTTTGACAGTCTATGTGATGTACAGGACCCACTGCACATGATTCATTAATCTATATATTCTCAATGAATTTGCGTTTTTCTTCTAATTTGTGTTCCTCCTCTAGATCATACATGATTATAGCAAAATATAGTCACCCATTCAGGCTTTTTAGTGATGTTATTTTCTTAAATATTTAACATCAAAAGTTTTGATGACACACACTGAAAGTATTTTCCATTATAATTAAACTTTAATGAAAAATAGTTAGACCTCATGCATTTATCTTAGTAAATATAACAAGAAGAAGTAGTAAGTAGGTAATTACAGTAGGTATATCATTATCTACAATATTATCAGATCAACTGGAATAGTGTTAGATCGAGTTTAGCCCAAAAAGGCTTTGAGTGAAGTTATTTTATTCAGCCTACAATGCAGTATTCCCAACCATTCTGGATATTCAATACACGATTTGTTTAATCAAAAGAGGGTATGTAGGATGAGCCTTTATGCCTAAATATGGAAAATGTAGGTTGGAATTCAATTTTTGGTACCGTTTTGATCACATATTCTCGTCTTCTCTGGAAGTTTTCCAAATCAAATTAGACGCCCAAAGCAACCGTAAATTCAATGCACCAAACTAAGCAATAGACTTGGCGGCTTTGAAGTTACAAATATAAATATAGATGAACACATGGATGACACCTATATAACAAATGGACCTTACAACTCTCTTAACTGCCCACAGAAAAATTTGCATTAACAAAATCTATGAGTGAAAATCCTAACAAAAGCGTAAAGTGTTCTTGTTGTTCTAGGAAATCGAACATATTAAGATTTCGTTAAACATGGAAAGAAAATGAGACAGACTCCTCTGAAGGATATCTAAACAAAAGTTCCAAAACTCTGTTGGAAAGGTTTCGTCTATGCTAATTCTTATGCGGGAATAAAGATGGACAGACTAAGAAGGTTTCTAGAGACAACAATTACAGAAAACCACCCTGATTTAGAAATGTTATATGTTGGCTCAAATGACATGAATGGAAAAGAACAAATAAAATTACTAGAGAATTTCGTTGACAAAGCAGAACTTGGCAAATCACAAAACGTAACAGGAATTGCAATATCATTGATCTTACCAAAGCGTTGAATCAATGATTTATTGAGGGAAGAATGCTTATTGTAAAACATCAGTTAAATTGCTCATGGTCACATTTCGTACAACTTCCTATTTACAGTTGGGATAACAGCTGCATTTGAAAGGTACAAAAATGTTTTGCAATTTCATTTAATAGTTAAGAATTTCGTTAAAATACCTCCCAAATTATTCATCTTAAAGTTTAATCCCAAGATATTCGCTTCATCAAGAATACCAGAATAGAGAGTTCAATCCTAAATTCAACAAGCAGTCCCAAGATGATCTGTGGCAAGAATAGTAACAACGACACGTTAAAGACAATTAGAACTCTTTGGATTTTGCTTTCAAGTACCAAAATCTTGTTACTGGATGGATGAGGACTGCTCGTGGACCACCTATAAACACTGTTGCAGAGAGTGACTTACATGAAAATGGAAGTATTTAGAATCGGGAATACTGTCTGTATTTTATCATTGGCAACAACTGACAACAGATTGCCACAATTATTTTACATTTTTGGTAAAGGTCAAGTCCCTCGAAAACCTGACCTACTAACGACTTTTAAAGAAACCCGTAGCTGCTGTTCAGCAAGACGTTTTTAACAGAAGAAGATGATCAAGTCCTTGGATGTCTTGAACTACAAATTTAGAAAAAACAACTGGAAAACAACAAGCTCGAAAATAAAGAAAAGCTCAATATGGAGATTCAGCTGATGGCTCAAAATCTGAAGAAACCGGATTCTGGGAATTTCAGTTGTGGGCCGAATCTCCATGTGCATGACATGCATGTCATTGCATGTGCCAAAGCAAGGTTTTTGCAATATATTTTTAGCAACTGTTATGGCCTTTAATGCAGTATTTTCACAATCAGCTTTGATAGACTTCATAGCAAATGTTAGACATTTCATAAAACAACAAGCCAATAAATTCTTTAACCGCTAACCAAGTCGATAATATATTGCATACTTTCCGTATGAGCCTGTCGGATATCCTCATCCTCATTGTCGGATATCCTCATTGTCTCTTGCTTTAAAAATCTCAGATTTAAAAAAAAACGATTAAAGAGAATCCTTAAAAAGCAGATCATTTTTTCGAGAAACCAGCCCCTAATGATCAAAATTGCACTGTCAGTATTACTTCAAACAACATAGATTTAAATTCAATGACAACATCAAAAAACTGTCAGTTATGTAGAAAAAACATTGATAAAATTATGATATAATTTTTATATAATTTTTTGATATTAATTCACTCAACAAAAAATTTGATGATCTTGTTCTGCAAATTAAAGATAAACTTGACATTAAGCTGGATTATAGTTTCTCAAAGAACCAACTTATGATTGCTGGTTATTCTCAACCATACCCAATATATGGAAAAAAGGGGGGAGGTGTAACGATTCACCTTCGGGAAGATATTCCTAGTAAGTTACTTCATGCGTTATCACACCTCAGCTGATGATTCTTTTGTAAGAATTTTTGTAAATTTCAATTTTTGAAAATCAAAATTGCTATTGACTGGTGGATACCACCCTCCTTCAAAATCTATAATGATCACTAAATATTCAGATTATCATTTGAAACATTTTCGTAAATTGTTGCTAGCTACGACTAACGACTTATATACTAAGTGAACCTCTAACTCCGGTTCTTTTCTAGCAAGAGAGTTGAAGTCAGAAGAAACCAAGCTAGTGCTAATTCCTGCCACCCAAACAACGGCACAAATAACACACTAGGTCTCTGACTCTTTCCAGGAATATATTTTTTTGTGTCGTCATCAAGTCATGTGGGTTGGACAAGGTTGCCTGTGTATTAAAAAGTATGTATGTGATTGGATAATATTCGCTTAGAACCTTGGTTCGAAAAAAAGAAATTATTTTCGTCCATTTTTTATCCCTGTTGGTTGTTCCTGTTGGGAAACTAACATAAAGACCTATTTACCCAAAATCATGAACAAAACTACTGTAGACAATGAGTAAATTCTGCCAGTTTTTGAATTTTCCATTTTACATCAATGTGGATTTTTCCAGACTAAGAGCTGGAAAACTCGAATTTTGGCAATTCCTCAATGAAACCGACTTATTGAGCTGGGAAACCACCCAAAAAGGGCATTGGGTGGTTTTCACCCTTTCACCCAAAGCTCAAGGCTCATATAGATAAATCACGCGATAAATCGCTCTCTAACAGGTTACGTAAATTTCACACATTTTATCGCTTGTGGTGCCAATTTATATAGAAAAGACTTGAAAAAGTCTACAATATATTGACCATGATTGCAGAACAGTAGAAGATACCTACTATGACAAATTGTAACTTATTTTATTTAGTTTGCTATGACCACATTCGTATCATCTAGGGATGTGTGAAGTTAGACAATTATCTAACCTTAGTTGCGCATACCCCTGACATATCATATTGTCATATTATGTAGCTTATAGTTTTGTTTAGTATCATTCACCTATCCATCATAAGTAACAAACCTCCACGACTGATAAGTAACAAACTCCCTCGAGATTTTACAGAATGTTTTACAAATCGATGAAATATTCACAATCATAATACAAGGGTAGTTTCAAATGGTCAACTTGAAATCCCAGAATATAATGCACACATTTATTGCAAATTATCAACAAAATATGGATGTAGTCTCAACTGCAATACTTTTATAGGCATGAATTATGACTTAGATATTACAAATGTCAGTGGTAGGGAAATCAGAAACATACTTTTTACAAATTTCCTTTCGACATATGTATAAATTAACAAATAAATATAACATATTTAAGTTTAAAATTTGAACTTAGATATGTAACTTGTGATAGTTTAAATGTCATTTTTAGATGTCATACGGTTATCAATGATAATTTGATTTTATGTTTATATATTGTTTCTGTAATAAGGTTTGTTGGCTGGATTATACGAGGTCTCACCTTATACCATAAGTCTTCTTTTTTCTATATTTCATTTTGTGTTGTTATTATTGTTTTTTATTTTTATTTTTTTGATTTATGTATTTTGTCAGAAAAGAATATACGCTTGTTCCTGTTCTTATTCATTGAAAGCTAGCTTTTCTTTGTTTTAAAAGTTCAGACCATAGCAGAATCGTTGTATATTTTATTTTATTTCTCACAGACGACTTGCCCCCAAGATTGCATTGCATGGTGTCACACGATAATCCTCCTGAAGAGGAGAAGAAGGAAAACAGCAATCCCAACAACAACAACAAAGTGATAACAACAACCATAATAATAATAATAATAATATTAATAATAGAAAGTAAGTGTATCCATGTATTTAGCTACCTGTTACTCAAGAAAAAAATTCTCAAAACCTCTCTAGCACACAGATTTTTCAGTATATATATATTCATATTGAGGAAAAACCACCAATTTTTCCTTTAATTTGAAGTTTTCAGGCAGCTAAAAAAAATCAAAGGAGACACAGAAATTTGTCAGCATTAAAAATAATAGGAACAAATTTTAAGCAGTAGAAGAATAGCTAGCCATTATCTT
>JANSTP010094785.1:0-13360 GCA_025330745.1 Cladonema radiatum | reverse complement strand
CAGCTATTAAAAAGTGATATTACTGGAGATATTTCAAATTCAGCCATGCTTGTTTTTTTTTGACACACCCTATATTTCTTCAAATGTGAAAATTAAAAAGAAAAACTTTGTCTTACATTATCACAGCGTCTTCTTACGTTGACAAAACAGCTTTTATGTTCAATGTTCTTGTGAGGGCGTTCAGAAATTTACAAATTTTGAAAAAAAGTTATTGCTTTGTAATTTACACTAGGGAATTGGAATTAATGACAATTTAATTGTCATGTCTCTTTACTCGTTAGTTATAAAGTTATTGTTATGAACAATGTAGAGCTACTTTATAAAGGGCGAACTTTCGTAAAAATAGAATAGGCAAAAGTTCGGCACAAGTTCAACAATTGATTTATTAGACTAGTAACTAGTCGTTCTTGATTTTTCGAGATGAGTAAAATTTCAGCCGAGCGAAATTTCATCCGGGAGAACTTGCTGAGTTGCGATATGCAGAGATATTCGATTTCCCGATTTTCCCGTTTTTGCCGAAAAAACGATTTTTTCGTATTCTGGCTTTGGAGGATGGACTAGATCTAGTCTATTGATTTATATGTGTTTTTCCTGTCGAATTTAATTCTGGTTTGCAATTTTTTTCGACAAATTTTGCCAGATTATATTTTTCTTGTCGCATCTAATTTATGATGCCGCATTTAATTTCGATTTATAAAGCCGAATTACAGTCGAATAAAAATTAAAAAGTTAAATGAGATTCGGCAAAAGTTCGACCTTATAAAGCAGCTCTTAGCCCGCTTTACCGAGATCTCACTTAAATAAAGTGAGATCCCTGCTAAGCGGGTTGTCTCGTTTCTTATATGATTACAAGCACAATTTTATGAGATCTTCTTAATGATACCGAGATCTGGGCAAACCGAAGCCCGGTTTGCCGAAGTCGGTATTTTTTCCGCCGGAAATTTTGCCACTCCACCACTCTAAAAACTGAAATGCAGCACTTTTGAACAACTTCTCAGTATTTTTAGATTTGATACATAACAAACTTTTACAACATGGCAGGGGAGAAGGAGAGTAACAGAGGCATAATTGAAATTAAGGGGATATAAAGCTTTGCTGAAAAGACCTGGGTAGACATATTACCCCCTTTCACCAATCGAAGTAATGGAGTAAAGAAAATAGACACAAGCTGAAGGCCTGCAGAAATTATATGCAACTAAAATTTAGTTGTTCTCATTTCACTAAGGTCACAACGAGAAGTTTATCGCCGCTGATTTGGCGATTTTCACGGTCAAAAATAGTGAGAATTTGAAAAGAATCCAAGCAGTCCTTGAAAGAGGTTTTTAAATCTTATTTGTGATATTGATTAAAACGTATTTCATTATGTTTGACTTGGTTTTCGACTAGTTCCTAGTCTGTTTCTTGTGGCCACAAAGCCTGCAAAGCCGAGAAATTGAATTGTTATCTTTTTGGTGCGTCATATAGCTTTAGCGAAACAGGAAGAAAAAAACTTTTGCCTGAAAAAATATTTCCGGATAGAGTCTTATTTGTCTTGTCTTAAAGTCTAGTCTTCCTTAGTTTCTGAAGTCACTCTGAAAAGTGGTGATAACCTTAATGAAACTAAAAAGGGTACTAAAAATTCTCATGCCTTTTGTTACGTTGTAGAAATTTTAGATAAATAGGGAATAGGTTTTACTCCACGCCTCCCCCACCCTCCTAAAGCCGATTATAAAGCTTACTCTGAATAGGATTAATCATGACTAATGTTTAAGCATTTTACCGTTTTTTTTTTACATACATTCCAAAAAATATGACGGTGGAAAAATTACCGGTGGCAAAATTACTTGTGGCAAAATTACTTGTGGCAAAATTACAGTGGCAAAACTTCCAGTGGCAAACTTTCCGTTATTCCATGTGATCAGCCCCTTAGAGAAAGTTAATTTCATAAACATTTGGAAGCCCAGAAGTTATTTTGAAAAACTCACTGGACCGGCCAAAAATGGAAACTTCGGAAAGAGTTGTTGAAACGGACCAAAAATATTAACAGAGCGTACCCAAGGCTTGAGTGTATCGTTTATCGCAAGGTTTTCCTCAGTTTAAGCTAAACATGTCCAACTATAAAGAAACTATGGTCTCATGAATTTCCTTTGTGTTAAAATATATCTTCTTATTTTATTTTTTTTTTCCTATATAAGGACTACAGTGAGAATCGGGCTAATGCTTTGTTACCATGCTTTTAATTGTTTATTTATTTATTTATTTATTTATTTATTTATTTACTTTTTAATTTAGCCCTATTTTTTATCGATGTAGATTGCATATATTTTTAAAAAATTTTTAATTTTATCTTGTATTTTTATTGGTAATGAAATAAGCTCACTCACTCACTCACTCAGATCTGAGGCTCAGTGTGTTGCTTAGCTATTGCTTAAAAAATGGCTATTTTGAGCCTGAGTTACTCATAAAAGTGTCGCTAGTGTAGCTGTTATTGGAACGACTTAGTCTGATTAAAGTTAGTCTGATCAAAGTGGAACCGTTGTAAAAATCATTTGGACTCATGGTAACTGAACTGGGATTAAGTATTGCTATATAGTATAACGATCTTCATACCCAGTTGTGAATACCTTTTTTAAGAAAAGTGAAGAAGAGAAAGACTAATGAAAATATTTTTCTCCAAAAGAATTTCCCCTAAATTTTTTTTCACAACACACATATAATATTACATTAAAAACTTGCTGATTTCATTATCGAGTTCAGCAAAACTCATCGGCACTCGGTTCCTCTAGAAGAGGTCCAGTACTTAAACCACGCCCAAATTTACCAGAAATTTCTTGTACATTATCATCTGTTCTCGACTTCATCTCGACACCTTCGTGTTTATCACTATTATCAAACAAACGAAAAACTTCGTTATTGAAATGACTTCGGAACCTATCGTGTAACTTCGAGTAAATGAACACATTTGCGCAGCTGTTGGCTGTTTGTACAACTTTCAGAAACTCATTCAAACTCCTCAGTTTGTTCGTATAAGGTATGCCATCACCATCGAGCCACGATATGGAAAAGACAACATGGAGGATATCTCTCGGCATGACGAGAAGGAGAAAAACAATTTGCATAGAGACTATCATATGTACAATCCGACTCAATTCGCAACTCGAAAAGTTCGTCGATAGTATAAAGTTGTCTCGCTTCCACAATGTTCGTCCAATCAAGAAAGTTGTCGTGGAAAATACGAAAAAATATAAAAGATCACGTGACAATAATACGCCGATTGTGTACTGATGATAACGGTACTTACTTGGCGGAGATGGTCGACAACGACCATTTATGACGGCAAGTGCATCGATATAATATACTTCACAAATGAAAGAGAATAAAATAACTATTAAAACACTGATGTGGACACATCTCTTTGTAAATTGACCGAGAAATGGATGGCAAATCGCCCGGCATCGGTCAACGGCTAAAATGAGAATAACACCAGCCGAAATATTGATGAAAACTCGACTCATTAGCGGTATTACTTTACAAGCAAACTTGCCGAAGTGCCATTCGCTCTCGCAAGTAATTATCCAATACATGAAAATGAAAGGCGTCCATAGTGAAGACAGCAAATCAGTAACTGCTAGACACAATAATATCGTTTCCGTCACATTTCGTGGTTTTGACTGGAGTACGGTAAACACATAACAAACGAATCCATTGCCGGTAACTCCGACAAAAACAACCACTGTATATAAACATATCAAAAGAATCTGTTCGACTTTCAATTCACAATTTACTGACTCGCTTGAAACATTGGTCGTATTATTGAGCATTTTACCTGAAAATAAATTTCCTACCCAGTAACAAGTAGATAGTAAGATGGGAAAAGTGTCCATCCAATGACAACATAGAGAATTGATTACTGATATTCCTCAATACGCTATTGTCTGGACAAAATAAAAACGCCATTACAATTGTCATCGTTAATTAAAGTGGCTCCTCAACATTTAGTCAAAACAGATAAGACTGACTAATGTCAAGAACTAGCTTACTTGCTTCTAGAAAATAAATTTAATTGACTTTTTCAGAGAGGTAAAAAAAATTCTTGAATATATCGACATAAAAAGCCGCCTAAGCTACGAAAAATATTGGCAAATCCACACTTTACACATGACATAAACAACTGGTGCTCGGTGTTTCAACTAGGCCATCCTTGATTAGGCTATCGATTCTATCTTTTTCGCTTTCTCCCCAAGCTTCTTTGTGCAAGATATTTTTCCTCGCACTGACTGCTGCTATACTTACCTACACATTTTTTTATAAGCAACTAGGCTCAAGGGTCAGACCTCAGAGTTGCTTGTATTTTTCGAAACTTTAGACTTCAAGTTGCTTCTGAGAAGCAAGAAATGAGTAGCGCTTTTGCATTCAAATAGACATTTTTCAAAAAATTGAAAAGAAAAAGTAGTCTGGAAACTCACCTTTTTGAGCAGGAATAACTACCAATTCAGCCAAATCTTACCAAAATGCCTTTATAAAACTATAAATTTTATTCAAAGAAGATTTTGCAAGCAATTTGTTTTTAAGCGGTCCAGCCCTTAAATTGCTTATTTTTGAGCCTCTCAAGGGGTGCTTGCTTATAAACCAGTTGCTTATAAAAAAGTGTAAGGCAATGCTTATGAAAAATCGAGGCTGAATTTTACAACCGTCTTCTAACAATAACAATGAAAGTCTGGAAAGTATAAATGCATAGCCATCCACAACTTAAGCAACAAACACCAACTAAACCTCTCTACTCGTATGAGCTCTATAAATCCTGTAGTCTGATATTTCAAGCTATTTTCGAGCTTGCGGTTTTTACATCTGATACTCATATCTCAAGTCGGCAGATTCTCTCTCAAAAGAATGGTGACCAGAAAGAATATACTGTGATATTTTCTGTCGTTTTTATCAGGTCATTTGATTTGTCACTTGTCATTTGCCGCCTCGTCCGACGTACACCAATACTCTCCTCATTAATATGCGAGTCTTGAATGAAGACGTGCGCGCAAGTGTGACGTTAGATGGTTTGCTAGCTTGCATTCCATGGGTATTTGTTCAAAATATCTTTCAATAATATGGCATAGCTGTAACCACTACACTTTCACTGCTTCTGTGACCCCAACATTGTTTGTATAATCACAAACGATTATTTTTGTTTGTGACGTAATATATCAATGACTGGGTGAGTTGAACCCACAAAAGTTGCGATTGCCTTCATTAAAAATAGACATTAGGGGCGATCTTCCCATCTAAGATTACATTGTAATAGAAAAAACATAATCTAGAACACTGTATGCTACTGTAAATCATGAAAGATAAGGGGACCAGTAAACAGCGTGTTACAATCAACTACGCACATCGTTACATAAGGAATTATCGAAAATGAATACATGAAAACACAGCAAAAACTACAGGAAAGACATTCCAAATCAATCTACTAACACAAACTATCTATCAATTGAATTTCATCATGGCAAATATTTTATGTGTACAAATTGTTTATGTTTTCACAACATCCATTCTACATCATCGTCTGTTTGCTGTCACTAACTTGGCAAAAATACACGAGACTTGTTTAGTCAGTGTTCGGCAAAATGACGATCTCCATAAAGTACACAGAAACAGCATGTAATAAGCAGGAAGTCGTATTCAAAGCTCGCCGTGGGAGCTACCGTATTAAAAAGATTAAAGGCAGTTCTTAGGATAATGATAGATATTGTTAGGTTTATATTAAGATGAGCTTACAATAGCATGCTTATCCTTATCAAAACTCGTATATAAAAAATAATTAAAATATCAAAGCTGTTCTGAACGAACACATTAGCTAACTGATAAATGGTAAGGTAATCGTGGTTTTAAATAAATTGAAGGAAGCACAGAAATTCTTCTTTCCTTCCACGTCACTCCCTCCCCTCCTCTACGTTATCCTTGATCGCTTTAAGTGTGGTGTTGGATCCGCTTGTCAACCACATTCTGCTTCGATATTTCGTTAGATATATGAAAAGCAAATGTTCACTTAGATTTGTCAGAAGGTAAAATACAATTTCTGCAGGGTAGAAAGGTATACTGAGAAAAAGAGTTCAATATCACGCATATAATTATATCGATAATAGATAAGTCATAAGGAATGATTACATGATAGCTTCATATATTAGATTTTCAAAAATTCAATTATTTACAAAATGAGCCGTCAGCTTGACTCATAAAATAAAGATTTCAATATTTATGTTGAAAAAAATATTACGTTCAGTACTATATACAAATTCACATGGAAGGAGAATATTGGAGGGGGATTTTTATCAGTATGAACTGATAAATTCAGCGAACACTTGCATAAAAAACTGCTGAAACAATCTGACAGTGTACTATCAGTAGAAAGGGAAAAACTGCAGACTGATATTTCCCTGAGCTCACTCTCTAAAAATTTCTTGCGGTGATATTTATATTCTCTTTATATACCAAAGTATAAAATGTCAGCATTAGATGTTCAAAGCAAAATATGAGAGGGCTGGATATATTGAAACACACGAATAGACATCGATAAGAAGGCCACATATAACAGGCTACATATAATTTCACCATGACAGGGAGGTTCCAATAAAAAATCATTTTTAAGTATTTGTTGTTTATGTTGTTGAACAGGGTTATAATGACACCATATGCGCGCTTCCAATGGTTTGATATTCTGTGGTATACATCTTTGGAACATGTTCGATCACCTCTCCACCTCCACCTGGTAACACAAATATGCACGTTTAATGTGTGCGATTGACACACGAGTTCCTGTGAGTGTAGTTGTTACAAGAAGTATGATCACTTCTCAGCAACAATGAAAATGAAACAGAAGACAACTTCTCAACACGCTCTACATCCTCACAACAATAGCTTCATTCAAATAATGTGGAAGAAATAAACTTACTCTGGACATCATATGGACATGATACTGAAGGTTGGAACAGTTCGAAACGTTTTTCTCGGCTAATATCCTTGAAGTTCGATCTCATTTCTGACTCCATCCCTCTTGAACAGAAAAGAAAGTTTCATGAAAACGACATTCTCAGAACAATTTCATCGAAAGCAGACACAATACATACTTGTGTTTTACAGGCGACATGGTATTCCATGACTCAGGTCTTGCAGTAGCACTCTTAAACCATATGGAATCACGCATAGGACCTTTCTCACGCGGAACAGAGTCCGGAGGTAGCGGGTTATGGAGGGAACCATGACCCCATACTTTGGGGTATCCCTCACACTCCCAGTAAGTGGCATATTCCTTCTTCGGGTATTTTCCCTTTTCAACGCTGCAAACAAAATGTTTTGACTAGTTAAAAAAAGTCGAAAATCCTCGAAAGAAGGCCTTGGAATTTAGTCTAACTTTGTCTGAGAGGTTTACGGTACATACCATGTGAATGGTCGATGATCTTTGCTTGTAGTCGTCAAATACATGTCGCCATGGTAACTGAGGACGCCTCTGTCTTTGACTTTCATCTGCATTTGGCTTCTGTCTTTTGTTTTCACCTAGGTGTAGATAAGGACATTGTATTTTTAGGCTACATATTTTGGAGGATGTTTCTCCCTGAGGTTTATTAAATTTTTCAGAAAGTTAGTTTCTTGAAAACAATTACGGAACTGTTCGTTTGAAAAAGCCTGTAGAATGGGGGGGGGTCTATTTGGGGACGTTTTTATCAAAGAACAACGGTATTACTAGCATTGTTAAAAAGGTCAGGAACGTAAAAAGGACAGATTTGCAATATTTGGTCAAAATTTGGTCAAATTACTAACGGTTATGGCTGGTGTTTCAAACATTTTTTAAAGAACCCTTCAACAAAATAAAGAATATTTAATACCCTGGCTTTTTGAGGTTGGTCGGTGGTAGGATGGAGAAAGGTTTGAAAATTTGCAGAAAATCTTGTATCAAAGGATACGCCATCACTAGCTGTATATTGAGCTTTCATTTCACTGCTTTGGTTTCCCATGGTGAGCGCTTTCCGCTGAGGTTTCATCTGCAACTAAAAAACATTTCATTTGTTGAGTTACACGTTTTTTTATAAGAAACCAATCACCAGACCTAGTTCCAAAAGTTTCTTAGCTATTGTCTAAATCTAGTTCCAAATGTTTCTTAGGAAGTTTCTCAGGTTTTAATAAATAAAAGTTGGTAAATTGAAGCAAAAACTAGTTTGTCTGTTCATTGTTAGTTTACTGGAAAACTTGTACGATAAAAACGAAAAAAGATTATAAGCACTGCGTAAAGAGCGCCTTATTTACCTCAAATTGGTAAGTTCAAAGTAATTTAACAAAGAAAATCAGCAAAAATGTTTAACAAAAATTGGCCATATTTGCCCAGTTCCAAAACTTTCTTAATTTTTGGCATTATCCAGTTCTAAGTTTCTTATAAACTGGTTTCTTATATAAAAAAACGTATACCTCCTTATTAATTTAATCATAATTGATTAGATTTGAATATATTTACTTTTCTTATGGTGTCATGATTGTATGCTACTTTCCAGTGGCCAGGTGATTTCTTGTACAAGCCGTTCTGTAGGGTAGCATTCCAAGGTTTGTAGTTATGTGCTGCCCCAGTTGTCGTTGTGTATATATTGCTTCCTATCTCTTCTTGCAATACTGGTGGCAGTCTTTGGTTGAAACTTGTCTAGTAAATAAAAAAACACGGCTATATGGCTGATTACCGGAACAACATCTTTTGTTCTGAATGATTTTTTTATGAAATATTTACAGTTACATTTGGCTGAAAGAGCTTGCTATTATTACAGGAGTAACTTTTCAATCAGTAATCAGCAAATAGTTTGACATAGAACAGTGTCTTGAAGACAGCATAAAGAGCATCAATAAAAAGTATAAAAAAGTATCAATGTAGAAAATATTTGGGCTTATTCACTTCACTCCTCAGGAAAAAACGAATAAATTAGCTTTGGATAACTTCCTACTGATTAGTCAATGCAAGAAATCTAACAAAAAAAACATTATCAAAATCTAATAACCTAACAAAAGCACATATTGACACAGAAAAAAATATGACATTTGAATGTTGCTTTCATTTCAATAAAAGAAGTCATTATAAAAAGCGCTCAAAGTGCTTTCAAGTAGGCATGGCATGATGGCTGTCAGGTCTGATCCAGTTATGTGGTTGATTTTGAAGATTTGATGATTTGATTTTCTGGCCTCAATAAATCAATATAAGTAACTTAGAAATTCTGATAAACCTGGGCCTAATTCAAGTACTTGGCTAGGACGTAATAAAGTCAAATTGAATATTTTAAAATCCAATTTTATGTTAATCTAATCTCATTTCATTTAGATATATATATCAAACTAATAAATAATAATCAATTGGAGTTTTATGTATATTGAATCAACCTCAATTGAATCAACAGTCTCCGTGAACCAAGCAGAAGTGTCAATAGAAGAACCTGAAGTGTCACACAGAAACCAACCTGCGCAGGCACTTGCACTACTCCTGGAGTATATGACAGAAAGTGAGTTGTTCATTATTATTGTCATTTTATCATTTTATTCCCTTCTCAAGAAAAATTCTAAATCTGAGCATAAAAGATAGAACAATGCTTAGGAGACTTTGCACAAATATGAGAAAACAACTAAAAAGCGGTTACAAACAGAAGAAGTGAAAAGAAGTATGGTATCAGAAGAATAGAAATAATATGTTTTTAAAGAACAAGTAATCTCTACCATTTACAACAACTGATTTCAGAAAAATTAAATGGTTGGTTCTGTTGAAGCTCTATAAAATATAAAATTATATGTTTCAATTTTTGAATAAGGGTTGATCAAAACATAGCGCCAAAATGGAAATGTCTACATTGAAAATTTAGCTAAATAATTGTCTTCAGCTGTTGGTACTCTATTAAAGGGATGTTATAATGTGTCAAGAAAAACTTGCATTAATATTTTTCCATTAACAATTTGCATAGTTGTTTTATACACTTGCTTAATTTGGCAGCTTTCTAGCAAAATTAATCTATAAAAATTATTTTCACTTCAAAAGAAATGTCTGAAATAAACAAATTCTTGTCCCAGTGATGCATGTTTTCAGTAATTGGTTGTTAGATTACACTTCCAAATAGAGAGATTCAACCTGGATTCACCTTAGGTAAAATAAATATTCTAAAGATAAAAGTTAATTAACTTCAATGGTGGAGCCATCAATTCATAAATAAAAAATTATACTAAATATATCATGTGAAATTTGTGGAAGATTGAGGAAAATTAAGTAACATGTAGCAAGATTCTCATTTGACAATAAAGTTTCAAATTGATGATGACTGAGCTGATCTAAAACCGCCTTTTTGTGTGTGGAAATAAATTTATTTCAATAATATGTTGTCAAGGGGTGCGGTTGCCAATTTGACTCAAAAATGCTAATTTTCCAGAAAAAAAATTCTCTGTTAATCCCAGATAATGTTATCACATAATGGTGGAACTATTACGGCTTTGATATTCAAATCAGGTAGTCACAGGTATTAATGTCAAAACTATGTTTTTTCTGTGACCAAGGTAACAGTATTTCTTGAGCGTACGAAACAATATTATATAGCCTATTCTGTTCTATAGCAATAAAGACATTAAGAAAATTTATAAATATGCATCAATTATGAAAAACTGAATGATATTCACAGCTTAAAATAAGAAAGACACTTCTCAGGTCCTAAATTTTATTATTGAAATGTGAAAAATAAAATACAAAATCTGCCAACAAAAATACTGTAAAATGGATATTGTTAAGCATTCAGCACTCTACGAGTTTGATACTGCGGAAAATATATATTCTTCGGAAACTGTTACTAAAGCACTATTCAAATAGCAAGACAATAATAAATTATAATTAATGAAAAAGGTCATAGATTCAATAAGTTTTTAGCAAAAAACTAATGACTTCTAAACTATGGTGATGATATAGTTTCAACCTCCCCCTCCCCCTGTAAAAGGGGTGATGATGAATTTCCGAAATTTTAGAAATAGGGGGGAGGTAAAAATAAAAGAAATAGGCTGTAGAAATAAGGGGGTTCTCCTAGAAATGTCAGGATTCATTATTTTTTATCAACATGCTGCTATTTCTCATAGTTTTTTTCATAGTACCTTTAAACATTTCTTTTTACAAAGACATTTGGCCCGCTCATAACAATATTCAAATATTTTGTGCACAGATAGCCTAATATTACATGAATTTGATTTATATTTTGTTTTGATTATTTGATAACTCCTAATTAAACTTGGCACTAGAAAGGTGGGGGTAAAGTATCTTTTTAGATATAGAGAGGGTTCTCCTAGAAAGGGGGTTCAGATACCGCATGAAAATATGGATGATTTAAAAAATCAAAAGCTAATAATTATCTTGAAGAAAAAATATTTCCAGTAAAAATCTGTTCAATATAAGCGTTTGACCGTAAATTTTCTGCCTTAAAAATTGATTCTCTAGGGAATGGCAATAGTAAATAATCAGATGTTTTTATTGGATAGGTGACTTATTTCTCTAATTTGAGATAAAAATAATACCAAAACCTTGCTTGTATATTTTTAATAAAAAATTGCTTCTGCAAAAGTTGTCTAAAAACTGGGTCAAACTCTGATAAAACATATGTCTTGCTCAAAGAAATAATCATCCATATATGTCAGTTTTTCTGACATAGTAAGAAGGTGTATTTGGGTCGTGTTGGACCCACACTTTTCTTTGGTACCGGTAGTACTTTTTAAAGTTTAAAGGAAGTCAACACACTGGTGGTTCACATTTTGTCACCAGGAAGAATGCCGAAGTATTTTATATGCATGACTGTTACATACAGTAGGTGGGATTTTGATCCCATCAAGTTTGACTTAATTGCAGATTTGCGGGTTTTATTTAAATGATTGAAAATTAGAGCCTCTATTTTCATGCATTAGTGCTTAGCTCTGAGCCATTCATCCATAGACTTTACTGGTGAACTTGTTTCATGAAAGTCTCATAAGACCTATGGAAATGAGATCAATATAATTTCACCTCTGTTCTTGAGTCTGCTTTGTATACCCACTTAGAGAATGTGGCAGAAGTACATCAGGGATAAAATGTCAAAAGACATTCAAATGTTAAATGACAGGGATTTGGTATAAATTTGGCTCTGCTATAAATGAACCTACAATCAATAAAATAATGAATTAACCTAAGCTAAAGTCCATAAAAGATGCACTTAAGCATAAAAATAACATAAATTTAATTTAATGTTGGAATAATTTATAAGGAAAGCTGTATAGCTGTATTCAAATATTTCAGCATTATTGTTATTATCAAACTTTAGGAACTTTCGGATTGTAACTGAAGACTGTGAAAGACATGTTAGAGAATAAGGCTTTGTTTTTGTTTTGTTTTTTTTCCCATTTTCCTTCTTCATTCCAGTGTCTACTTGTCTTTTATTTTTATGTAATATGTATATATATATTTTTGATATTTTTTGATTTTAAATATTAATTTTAGTTTATTAACTTATTTTCCTAATTTTTTAACTTAATGTATTTACATATTTATTTTTTAATTTATTTTGTGCTTAAGTTGTTTTTTATAACGTTTTTAGTTGATTTTATGTATTTTAATTTTTATCGGTATAGACCCTTTGACTTTGTTTACATTTTCCGTGATTGACAAACTCGCCACAAACCTCAAAAAAAAATTGAGCAGGCAAGAAGCGAGCGAGCGATGCTAGCACAAAGGCAAGAGTGGTAAACAAACACTAATTTAGAAGGAAGAACAAAGTTATATGAATAAAAATTTGAATTGGTTGGATATTTTGATGTTTTGTTTGACATATGTCAAGATGAAATGCAATGGGTGAGGCTTTAGGTATGCTGTCACTTAACCTTAGCATCTTTTTGCCTGCTCAAATTGTCAATTTTGTCACGTGACCATGACGCAATCTACCGAAAATGTAAACACACGCAAGGGGTCTATTGATAGGCTGGCCTTTTTTGCCATACCTCTTTTTGTATTTGACCGATGTAAAATAAAGATTCCATTCATTCATTCATTCAATTCAATTCATATATGAATTCCTCTGTGGGAAATCATTCTTGTTATATGCTTATAAAGATATGAAAAAGTTAACATAAGCATGAAATTACACACAGCAAGTAACGGAAGCTTTTAACTATATACTATGAAGGAGCTTCACCTCCATTTCAAAGTGTCAATGAGATAGACCCTTAATTCCAATAAAATAGAAAAATACAGACTAAAGCACCCCTGCCAGTCAAATGGCATATATAGCTGTATAGTTATACAACAATGAAATTGAACCCAACCCTCTGGTATGCACAATAATTGTAAGTAAGTAAGTAAGTAAGTAAGTAA
>JANSTP010094674.1:0-13365 GCA_025330745.1 Cladonema radiatum | reverse complement strand
TTCTACTCTACATTTGTCTCGTTTGAATAAAAATGATATGAGAAGAAAAAATGACCGTGTCACACGGTACTACTGATGTGACAACCGTGTTATTGTTTTACCGTGCCAAGAGCGTGTCAAATAATTACGAATATTAACCCCACCGTGTCACACGGTATCGTGTCATTTGTTTTTGTGTTTTCGCTTACCGCGCCACATATTGCAAATTGCTTGTCTGTCCTAACTTTTCGATTGGCGCTTATATTAATAATTGATTCTACTGATTTTGCTTGCAGAACTAAACTTTTTTCCTTTTTTGATCAGAGAGATATTAGATAGCGAGAAAGGTGCATCATGTTCTTTGTCATAACAACGTAAAAATGTGTCTGCTATAGAGTGATGTCCAGTACATTGAGGTTTGTCACAAATATATAATACCTTTCATGAATAACACAAATTTTAAAATTCTTTGTGCCTAGTGACTGTAGAACTATAAAATGGTCATTTTCCAGAAGAAAAATAGATTGAAGACAACAAGTTGAAGTTGTAAAGAATCACTGTAAACTTTTACTCAAACAAGATCTTCCGATTTTTATGTACTGACTCTAACACCTGTACAAAACATAGCATTGACCTCCCAGGGAAAGGTGTAAACCATGGCCTAGGTTGTAGGCTAAAATCTCATACAAAATTCTATTTTTACAGCCTGAAAATCCTGATATCTTTACAAAAACAAAAAATCTTTTATTCAAATAAAAATTTGGCCTGTCTGCTATAGAAATATATAAACTTTTTTAGGGGATATATGTAAACAAACAAAACATAAAAATAATGTCTGCTGTATACATACTTTAACATTGTAATATGAGTTTGTCGCAACCCGGATTGGGCCCGTTCATGAGAAAACTATTCATAGTGGAGAGGTGTCCGCCGCATGTGATAATCACTGTAAGGAGGTTTGTACAATATCAGTGAACAATATTAAAAGAATCGATCTTTGCCTTTTTAAATGTTTTTCTTTCTTTTATTGTTCATATAAAATCTTCTTTTTTGAGGAATCATTTTTGCGCATTTCGATTATTAGATTCATTTGATCTACAACTAGCTTTTTCGAGATCCTACACCCAACAACTTCAATATTTATTTTCAATTAAAAGTTATCGCATATCAGTCATATCTAAAGGAATTGTGCGAAAGAAATTAAGTAATGACAAAAAACCGAGCTTAAGCTCTCATGGAAAAACCATACAGAAATGGTATCTAAAAAAATTATCAGGGTTTCGGTTTGTTAACAAAGTTAAAAATTTTTGTTTCTCTCCATACGTTAAAGTCAATTTATCATGCCTTTATACTATCCCACGTAAAATATGGTCTTGAGAACTGGAGTGGTGCGTGTAAAAGATATACACTAAAAGAATAGAGATTGTTTTAAAGAAATCAGAAATCAATATAAGCCAATAAATTAATTCGTCCAAAGAATGTTTTACTGAGCTCGACCTACTTAGTTTTGCTATGTTAGTCTTACAATCTAAATACTTATGTTTTTATAAATTATTTAATGATTATTTTCCACGGCATCTTTTAGGTTTAGCTTTCATAGTTAAAGAGCCAACACATAATTTGAGAAATCCATATTTGAAACTCTCTTTGCTGAAATTTTCAAGTAAGGTCAAATGTTCTGTTATATTTTTCAATGATGCTCCATTTTTATTTGCTCCTTTTTATTGAATTTACTTGATTCACAATACTGTCAAATCGTTTATATTTATTTTGACCCACTGCTCGAAGATTATGTACCATGTCAGTAAATTCACTGCTGTAAATTTTTGAAGTTTGTTTTATCAACTAAAATTCAATTGAATTGAATTCAATTCAAATTCAATAAGCATAAGCAGATCGCTCTTGGGGCTCCCATTTTACTTGGGTCTAAAACCAAGGTTAGAATTCTGGTTAAAACTAAGAATTACTGTGCTTTATCTTAGATTTTAATATAATGAATTAGGCAAGAAGCCCAGATGAACATATCTTCTCCTAGACTAGAAATTAGTTATTGATTTTTTAGATATGAGTAAAATTTCAGCCGAGCGAAATTTGAGCCATTCTCCCAACTTGCCGAGTTGCGATTTGCCGAGATTTCCGATTTCCTGAGATTTCGGAAATTACGGAAATTGCTTTTTTTTGGCTTTTATAAATAAGATTTAGTCTAATCTTATCCGGACAGGAAATAAAACTGAATGTGCAGTGTTGACAAGTTAATAATAACATAAGATCATAAGATAATATATGATGATTTACCTCTTCACATAAATATAGGAATTACGGTTTTATGCATAACTTTTTCTGCATAAAAAAGCATAGATGGCAACGAGGTATGGCAGTAAATCCCCTTTTGGGCGGTTTAAACAATTATGGGTAGCACGAATTCAAACAATACACTTTATATATTTGAAAATTTCATGATACTAGCAATAGAGATAAAGCTTACCAGCTTGCCCAATATGAAGGCAACTGCAGAACACAACAAATGCGGTATCAAGATGAGCAAACACAATAGTAGCTAAAACTAAAATCGAGATTGATCGAGATAAAATCGAAATCGACTTGAATCGAGATTGATTAGCAATCGATTAAACATGGATTGACTAGGAGACAAATTTGATTGAAATTGAGAGCTAAAAAACTGAATCAACTTGATCAAAAAAAATTGCAAGCTTCTCTTATAAAAATCTATACATATTCGTTAAAAAAATACAAAATTGTTTCAAATGCAACGAGTCCCATGGTAATTGCGTATATCAGAAAAAATCTTTTCATTATAAACACAACAGTAATTATGACTAACTACGTTACACTCTCCAAACCAAGATGGGAAGTTTTTGAAGACTTGACCCAATTCAACTTTGATTGAAAATTTCATTCAACTCTTGTACGATATCTTTTTCATCTTGTTCGTGAATAACGATTAACTCACGTACGGCACGGATAGTTTCATGATAAACATTTTCATTCGCATTTTTATAAACAACTTTCACTTTAGGAAAGTTACCATCATTCCCTTGAAAAATTTGACGTACCATTCCATATTGATATGTCGGAGATAACACAGATTCTTGCTTCAGAAATAATACTACGTCATCCACTTTGATATCTCTATTTTTTTTAAACCACTTTGGCTGAAATACCAGTTTCAGTACGTGGCTAATTAACCAACTGTCAAACCAGCTTTCAAAAATTTTCTGATTGGCTTCCATAATGCATGAGTATCCTTTAATTAATTATAAATTGAATATAGGGCTTCTTTTGCTATTTCGTCTGAGTTTGAGTCTATTAGGCATAATTAATCGATATTTTCAAATCTGATACCGCATTGCCAACAGCTAATGGAATATCGTTAATTGCATTTGCCACTTCTACTGCAACTGTTTCCCATTGAATTACGGATAATCGTTAACCAGAAATCGACTTTGCAAACAAGAGCTTTATTTCACAAATTTTTTGCTCAACTTATGACCATTTACTGGACATGTTGGGAACTCTACTGCAACATCTTTGAATAACTGCTGCTGTATATTACAAAATCTGATAACCATGTTATTACATGCACTCATTAATTGACTCCCTTGATCAATGTACAGATGTTTTGGGTAACCATTGTCACAAGAAAAACGTGCAAATGCCTGAAGAAATGGCGACATGGAGCAATCATCCATGACTTTTATAGCTACCATAGACATTGTAGAACAGCAAAACACCGTTAACCAAATTTTTATTGTTTTACATTTATTATGGTCTGTATACGCATCATACCGACTGACGATATCCGCTTGAGTATTGTAAAATGCTGGCGCTATCGTAACACATGATCATGGAACACCTCCCATTATCATTTCTGTTTTTTGTTTATAGATATATCTACAAAATTTGCACGACTTTTTGACAGGTTTAACGACTTCTCGATCCTCAATGATAAATGTTTTCTTCAAAACATATCGTAACACACTTTTGACACCACCGTGTTTCTCAGATTTATTGCACCATTGGATTTCGTTAACTATTGCATATGCAATGGGAGAATGTTTCTCCAGGATCGGAACACAAAATACCGTATCGTGTAAATCAAGCATTGCTTTCGTCATGGGTGTAGTAATGTAAAGATCGTCAGATGACAACACTCTACCTGTATACTTTAAAATGCCGTCCACATCTTTTGAAATTTTTTCATATTTTTCTTTTTTCATGGAATTGCGTACTTCATCAGAACCTTTCTCCCAAAAATAATTTTCTACTAAAGTTATATCACTTACATTCAAAATAATGTTTTTACGCTTGTTGGAGCTTCTAGTTCGAGTAACAACTGCTTTATTTCCGCTTTTCCTTGACGATATTGTGTTAATAAATTTAAACACATATGCTAAAATTCAAACAGTTTTCGAGAAAGTGTACTTGTTTGGGTCGACTAAATATCTTGAGAATAAATAACGTAATGAAACTTCATCAGGAACTTTTGTTAAATGACAATTTACAAATGAAGGATTTGCTTTTTTTAAAGAAATTTCTTTGACTGTTTGTATTGGAAAATTTTTTCATTCATATTTCATCCATTCATCTCCGTTAATCCACCTTGATGTTTGAGTTATATCACTATAAATGAGTTGAGAAGAAAATTGTCCATTTTTGCATCTTATTCGAGCATAAATTGCTACAGATGCTATTGCTTTATTGGCATCGCAAAAGTCAATGGTTTGAATTTTGAGATCAACTGCATCATCTGGTATAACAGTACGGTTGAACTTGATTGATTTTATCTCTTGCATTAATTCGAAATTTGATTTCCAGACAGGTCTCAAATCGTCTGTAATTTTATCGTCCCAGTCGAGTTTTCTTTCAATAAGGTTATGTAGGTCAAGTTTGAGGGCAGCAGTAATGGGCGTAATTTTTCCAGTAATATCGAACAACTTAGAAACTTTTGAAACACACATGCGCCGGGTAATACTGTCTGGAATCACACAAATTTTTTCCACCGGTTTTTTCCCTCTGTGTTTCGTAGCAGAATTTAACTGTGCAATGTCAATTGAAATTACATCCGATTTCGGAAACAATACCATACCTCCAATGGAAACCGAATCGCCAGTTTGAGATAAATTTGACGGTGGGTCATAACCACTAAACGTAAAGCCTTTTAAACGAAAATGTCCTTTGCTTAAAATATATTCCATATTGTCTGAACTTTCATAGCGGAGTCAATATTTTTATCTCTGCTTATACAATCATCAACATAAACATCATTTGAAATTATTTAAGAATTTCAAGGTAATTGCCTTATAGATTTCAGAGATTTGTCTCAACCGCCTTTCCGCCTGATTCCTCCTAGATTTGACACCATAAATTAGTGCTTTTATCACCTTTTCATCAGGAACACTATCAATACTCAAATTGTTATTCTATAGGTAACGTTGAAAGCACCAATCATTTTCAGATAGTTGAATTGAGTTGTGTATTTTGTGTACATATGTATGGAAAGCAATTTTATGGCTGTACCAATGAATCATTATTTCGGCAAGATTATTAGACAGATTTTTGAGTCTTGTGTAAAAGATAGAACAGCTAATGTAATATTTTGTTCTTGGCCTGTTGTTACTGATTTATTTATAATGACCTGTTCTATTTCCTCCTTGATACTAATGGCTGCATATTTGTGGTTATTTTTGCAATCTTTGCAGTGACGGAACTTTGTACATCGGCAGGAAATACTAGTTCCAGCATTTCCTATGTCTTCCAATATTGAGTGTTTGTAGTTCCGATTGAAAGAATTTTTGAAACATAGGAGAGGCACATCAATATTACTTGAAAATCTTGTTTCTTCATACTGAATTTTATTTGAGAAAAATATATTTTTATTAACGTATTTTTGTTGATTGATTGATGAAATTACTCTATGAAAACCTCCTACGACTCCTCTGCTCCCATATGGATTTCTGAAAATCGATTGGTAAATAGTTAATCCCGATGGCATTTGAAATATAGGTTGCAGAGGATAACGGAGGTACTTTACACCTATCATAATGTCTACTTCGCCTCCAACGTAATTAGGAAGGTCAGGTAAATTGTACAAGTTTCCACCTTGTCTTGAATATTCTTTTTGAATGTCATTTCCTATGTCACCTTTAATTGGGTATGGCGGAAATTTGAGGTAATTTTGTTAAGCGCAACTCCAGTTAATGCCAGATGTTCATTGTTATGGGTGGGGATATGTATTGAAAATATTCCTGTGGTGGATTTTGTAGAAACATCACCTACTCCATTGATTTGAATCGGACCCTTGTAAGAAAGTTCTTCTTGACATCCCATATCTTTGATAGCAACTCCACGAATCACCCAATTGCTACAACATTTGTCAAAAAATACAAGAAACTTTTTACCGTTGATTAAAACATGTTGCATTGGAATTGGTTGTGATCTTGATGAGGACAGACAAAATCTTGTTGACATTGTCCCATCTTGTGTTTTCCTGTAGACAGGTCTGCACTGGGAAAAAAGCACTGAAAGCATAAATTTTTCTTTTTCAACTCCAAAAAGCGTTAATGTGGATTCAATTTGTTAAATTTTTCGCAAACAAAATATTGCGAAATTTTTGAGTTGTTTGGACCTAAAGTCAGTATATGGTCACTTCTACCGCATATGAAACAATTTTTTTGAACATGGTAATATTTTTCTTGATTTGTAAAATGCGATTGTAGTTTTTGTGGTTTTTCTTGACGTTCACTTTCTTTGTAGTGTATGGTTTGCATTTGCTGTTGAATGCGTAGTTCCAGATCTAAAAAATTTCAAAGACTGTCCCATATTTTTTCGTCATCTAACTTCTTGTTGCAAATGTTTTGTAGATGTCGTGTTGATCTTACGTCGCCCATAAGTTTATATATTTTATTGATTACTTCTCTGTTATCAAGTCTATTCTTGATATTATGTTCAGTAGCTAAATTTTCAGTCCTCTCATGAGGTTTAAAATTCGACTAAGACTGTCGATTACTTTACTAATGTTTTTTGTCTCCCACAATATCCATTTTATAGGACCAAAAGTAATTTAGGATTGCCGTAGCTTTCTATTAAACGTTTCCATATTTCGTCAATATCTTCGATATGTTTAACCAATAATGATGCTGACCCTTCCAAGTAGTTGTTCTTTAAAATGTCAGGTAAGTATTGCTTCGGATTTGATAAGTTGAAAAGTTTTGAGAATTTAGTCTGGAACGTATAAATACCAAGAGTTGAATCCTAACCCAAAAATTTTGCTAAATTAATTTTTAAATGCTTTTTGTTTAAGTTTGAAAGTTTTTCAATTTCTCGATTTTTGATTTCCGACATTACTGCATTGGCAAATGATTGTCTCTTTGTGTTGAGCCATTCGTTACAGCATTCCAAAGCAATTATTTTATCTCCATTATGTTTTGTTGCATCTTCAGTTTAATTTTTAGTGACGCGTCTTCAAATGTTTTTGTTGAATTCAACAATTTTGATTTCAATGTTATAACCTCATCATTGGATGCATCTGTTAAGTTAATTTTTGTTATATTTTCTATGACATCCATTATATTTGTGACGTCATTAAAGCTGAAATCAAAGGATTCATTTTGCATGATAGTAGAAGTTTTTATTTCTTCGCTTTGTTTCCTCCTTACCATGGACTTTGCTACTTTTATATACTTTTAATAGTGCTCATAATGGCTTCATATTCTTCTTTGAATGTTTCTTCTTCAGATGATTCTTCAGATGAATGAAGGTTATAAAAATTTTCGTGATAATTGGTTCCCAAAGTCTCAATACTTTTCACATAACCGCCATATGTTTCGACTGGCAGCTCCTCGACAATTTTTTCATCAAAAAAGTCTTCAATTTCGTCACAAAGTATAGAAGTGTCTTTTTCATTGTCGGGTAGCTTTAAAATCGAATCTTTTGAATCTTCTGGTGTAGACATTGTAAAGCTTTTAATTTTGCATTTGCTTCTTAACAACATGCAGCTGTTTGAATGTGGCTGGAAATCCCCCTTTTGAGCAGTTTAAACAATTATGGGTAGCACAAGTTCAAACTATATTGAAAATAATGAAAAATACAATACACTATGTATATTTGAAAATTTCATAATACTAGCAATAGACATAAAACTTACCAGCTTGATTTGAAGACAAATTTGATTGAAATTGAGAGCTAAAAAATTGAATCGACTTGATCAAAAAAAAAATGTAAGCTTCTCTTATAAAAATATATACATATTCATTAAGAAAATACAAAATTGTTTCAAACATAATAAGTCCCACGGTAATTTTGTATATCGTAAAAAATCTTTTCAAAACACAACAGTAATTATGACTAATTATGTTACACAAGGAAAGCTCGATCTTTTGGAAGCAAATATTTTCCTGATATTAGTTATGTGTTAATGAATAGTGTGTTGATTATTAGACCAACAAAGTTGAGACCATGGAATGGGCAATTTGCTGGAGTAGCCAAAACATTGGAAAATATATGCTTCTAAAACAAAGACTATGTTTGCAAAATTAAGACTATATTTCCACTATATGCTCTGTTTTTGAACATTTTAAAAGGCATTCTAGAATTAGTGGGAACAAAAAAGAGAGTACTTGGATTCAACACGCAAGCCCGTTCCCACATGTCCTTTTACTTGTCACTTTCAAATCTTAATGAGATAGAATATAATTGTCATTAATTCAACGCGGAATGATATTATTCCACTTACAAAAGCGAAATCGAGAGAGAGCTATCCATAATAGAAATCGAGCCATTTCAAAACACTTTATGTAGAAACAAGACCCCTATCCGTAATAATTTCAAAACGAAACAACCCAAACAACCTGTAGTAGAAACAAAGTCTAACATGCATATCGCCTTGAGTCATGTGCTAAAGGTTTATGAAGCTCACATAGAGCATCATATCAATACGGTCTTTTCATTATACCTCTTCCTTCTATGCTGTATACAGAAAAGCAGGCGTTTTACAGAAAAGAAGTTCATAGAAAAAAGCTCCAATTTTTGAATTTCACCCCTCTGTTGAAAACTCTTCATTCCGCCTATGAGATGACAGAGTCGATGCACAGAAAACTTTTTTTTAAAAATAAGCACAAATCAAAAAATTGGAACAGACAAGCAACTTGCAATATAGGGACAATAATGTTTTATCATCAGAAAATCAAGAGAAAGTGTCAAGTAGCATTTATCCTAGTTTATCCTTTATTCCTCTGGCAAAAAAATTAGACGGGTACTGCAAGCTAGCAAGAGTGAGATCAATTTAATCGGTTAATATTGGTTGCTATATGTTGAATTTAAGTCATTTGGTAGTTTTATCGCTGGCAATGTACAATCTTTTGTAAAAAATGTATTAACTCTATTCAGGCCAGGCTTTTGAGGGGCTCGCCAAAGCCAGGGGGTGATTTTTTACCCCCCTCTAAGAACTCAGGAACTACATGTCCAATTGCCATGAAACATTTAGGGATGGAAGTAGGTCATGATATTAGGTATTTGGAACCGTAACCAATTTAATTTGATGACGTTATCATACTTTTTAGGTGTTGAGCGACACCAATTTTCCCCATTTTTCGATAATTGACCATAATTTCGGTTCTAATTGTCCATATCAGGTGAAATTATCCAGTTCTACACCATTTTAGTAGCTCTTTTAGATAAAAGAATCAACATTGAAAAAAAAAAATTTCTACAGTTTTTTTGGGTTTTGGGACCATACCAACCTCGAGTTGGTCCCGGGACCAGGCCCCTGCAAAAAATTTTTTTCTGAAAAAATTTATTGGAATCTGGTCACAACACATTTTTTTAAAAACCGACAAGAGTTTCATGCAAAAAGGATTGACATTCATGAGTTATTTTAGGAAAACTACAGGGGGTGGAGTGGGGGTGAAAAATGCCCCCCCCTCCGGCCTGAATAGAGTTAAGATGGGGGTTGTCGCCATGGATTTTTAATCATTTATTTCTCAGTTTTGACAGTCTCAAAATTTAATACTTTTGTATTAACAGTAAAACTTTGTTTCCTGTTTATTCTTTATTATTATAAATACTTTTTGATGATGAACCGCAGAGCAACTTTGTATGGAGTATATTTTTTTAATTTTGACCCCCGGTTTTCCTTTTATTTTAAATTTGCAATACAGACTTACAACAGCACTTTCAACCTGGAGTGTTTTGTTATTTTTTGAAGCATTTTTAATGATCTTTCGATTGGTATATAATTTTTTGAAATCTGAGAAAATTTTTTTCTGACCTAAAATCCTGTTTTTGCACGTCACGTGACCCAGAAAAGTTATTTAAAAATGTACACAACAAATTTTTTCTTTGAATTATGTCTAGATGACGATTCATCAATAAAACTTTTAAGGTTAGGCAAATAATCGAGTTTTTAGAGTTATTTCCTTGTATAATCAGACATCTAATTTTTCTTTTGCTTTCTAAAAATGGCAGCATTATGCCCTTATATTGTTCAACAATATATTCTTTAATCCATTATTTCACAAAATAGACTAATGCATCTAATAGCAAAAGCAATAAGCCCTCTGCAAAACTGTTCTGCGCTCTACAACATATGAAACCAAAAAATAACACAGATGCTTTTTGGAAAACATTTTTAAAATGCATTCTTTTGAAAGAGATCTTCTTTTCACCAACAAAATATTTTTCAGTAATATCACAGAATATCACTTAATATCACAGAAATAAACGAAATTGGACACAAACAATATCCTTTTGCACTTAAGATTAATGAACAAACCTTGTATACTCTGATCCTTTCAACATTAAAAATAAAAGAAAATGATTTGCTTGTATGCTTCATCAATGGTACTACCACAATTTCAGCTGATGGACCAAAATATCAAAATAGGGGGGGGGGGTGCATAGAAATAAAACCCTCCAGAAATAGGGAGTTGGGCAAATGGTTAGTTTACATAGAAAAGGGCGTTATCGTGTTTTAGTTATGACACTTTTTGTTTTTTTTTATTTATTTTTTCCTAAAAAATGTCTTTATAAGACACTACATCATGTCATAAACTGAAGAGTATTTTGTGCTATGAAGGTCAGGGTAGTTCATATAGACATATGAGGTATACAGAGACTATTGTTCCATTTGATGGAAGTAGATGGAAGTCCAGTAATTATGTGAAACTATGTGGAAACTTTTTAAAGCTATTGATTCTTTAGAAAATTAATAGCATATTTAATAGCATATTTAAATCATTATTAACCACTTTCCTAACTTATGTTTCTCTTTTTCAGAAGTTTAAATTTCAATACTTACAGACAACAGGGGATAGTATGATGCACATTTTCTATTGTCTTCAATACTGCTCTACCATTCAGCATTAGTAACATATCGGTAGTAGCATCATATTTGCAATCGAAAAAATTTACACAATCTAATTCTCTCCATTTCTGAATAGTTTCAATGTGAAAACAATCATCTCTTTGTTTCTTTGAAAATAAATTATTCAATAAACTTGGTGATGGAGGATGTCTTATTATCACATGAAGGTTTGAAGTAGCTCTTGAAAAACATTCAATGTTGCGATAGTTTAAATATTTTCTTCCAACAGGTAAAAAAACAATAAAATTGGAAAACTCATATCCACGAACACTTGAATAATCAGTTATTAATATGTGATATCTTGAATCAGGTCTTATAAAATCTTTTATATTGTCTTTCCATTTGTCTTGATGAAACCTTTCTAAATACTTGTGAGAATTATTTTTTTGATCATCCTCAAAATAAGATATCACATATCTATTTGCATCTGATAAATCATCAAGTATAAATGATAAACTTAGTGCATATGTTTTTGCAGTGGTTTCATTAACTTGATGAATACAATAAACTCGTACAGGAGAAACACTGACATTATGTCCAATAACGTCAGTTTGATTGTAAGTATATTTTAATTTAATCCCCTTCTCCTTATATAATTCTGACTCACAACCATATTCCTTAGCTACTATTTTGCCATTATATGCATAATCTCCAACGTGGCCTACAGACACTGTTGTAGATTCCAATATTTCTGAAGTGGATTTTATGAATTTAGAAATTTCAAGAGAACATCTTAATGAAAATTCAAGATCAAAACATAAAAAACTGGTTTTTTCTTTCAATAATTCATATTGATAGCCAATATCCACTTCATTGGTAGTTTTATTCTCTAAAATGCTCTCTTCCATTGACTGTACACTTATCACAATAAACGAATTTTTGAAATGTTCTAACAAATTTTCTAGCTGTAATACTTCATGATTGGTTATATATGATCCATCAAACTCATCTATAAAAACATGAACAGTTTTTTGTTTCCACAAATTCAGAATGTGACTTAAAATATGAGATAATTTTGGAATGACTTTATGTTTACTCAAAAATAGGTCATCACTGCTACCAACAATTAAGTTTTGAGATGTAACTTTCTGTTTATATTGTTCCATAAATAAGTTGTATTTTGAATGAGTATCATTGCAAAGCAAATAAACTACATCTGTTTCATCTATTTTATCAATAATGTTTTCAAGTTTTCCAAATAACACTAAACTTTTACCCGAACCATAACATCCTCGTAACAAGATATGTTTTTCTTTTGAATGTAATACTTGATATTGGATTGGAGTCAAAAGAACAAGTTTTTTTAGCTCATCTATTTGATCATTTGAGCAATTTGAAAATGATGGTAGTGCACAACTTTCTAAAGCTTCATATGTTATCATATCTTTTTTAATATTTTCAAAAATATTGTTTTCAACTTTCACTGAGTTTTTTCGAATTTTCTTCTTAATTTCAAGATACCACAATAAAAATTTGTCATAACTTGTAAAGACATTTTCATTAACATAGAATTCATTTTGAAAACATGTTTTACAATAATCTACTGATGCGCCGTTTGAGTAGGTAATCACATTAATTTGTGTTAATGTTACTAATTCTTTATGTAATAAATTTGCTGCTTCAATGTTTCGCGTTGATTGCTGTAAAGCATAGGTTAATCCTGAAGAATCTGTTGTAATATATAACACTATATTATCACTTGGAAATATACAGAAATAATGGTCATCAAAAATACTTCCAGGAAACAATCCACTCTTAAACAAAGAAACATGTTTGATGAAATGATACCCTTTAACAGCAAATCCACAGTCATCTACTGTTTCAAGATGTTTATTTAGGGTTTTAAATATTGGACAAGAATTATCAATTGTTTCAACAAAATTGATAATCTTCAAATCTGTCAGCATATTATATGTATCAATATATCTCTTTTGTGTTTGCACCCATTCTGTCAATTCTTGATAATCAACAAACTGATATTCAGCAGAACCAACTGGAACAGCAAT
>JANSTP010094563.1:0-13366 GCA_025330745.1 Cladonema radiatum | reverse complement strand
GTAACCCGTAATAACTTGTCTAAACAACTAAACCTTTCAATATCAATCATTCCACCTACACCTCCAGCCTCAAAACTCACTGCAACATGCGAGTTATAAATGGTTAACCGAGGGAACCGATAGGGGAATCGTGGGAACCGAGGGGAATCGATAGGAGAACTGGGGGAACCGATGGGGGAATCGACTGCTCATTCAGTGTAAATTAGTTCACAACCTTCTTTTTTTGATTTCAATCGTCGTCAATAGCATTTGCGCCACTCTCTTTGCTGACACATCAATTGTCAATTTTAATCGTAAGATTCAACAAGAATTGTCTGATTTCAAGCATATTTTCATTGAGGATCATTTCAATCTTTTGTAATAAGCACCCTAGAAATGGATGAAATTACTCTTTAAAATTCTTAATATGGTAATTATCGGAAATATTTTTTCATGGTAACTCATATATACATCTTCCGTATGTAGATTCGCGTCTTTTGAAAAGGGACTGGGAATAAAAAACTAATTAATAAAAATTTATTTTTCTGAGAAAATGAAAAATCAAGAATTTTTAAAAATGAGGAAAATTTTTCCCGACGAGAAAAATAATTTGGTCAAATTTAAAAACTATTAAATTTTTATATCATTCGTTAGATAATCATGAGTTATTTGATCACTTAAAAAAATGCCAAAAAAAAGTTTGAAGTCTAGTTCTAGAGTTAAAAGCCCTAGTATTATAATTTTTCGGATCATGTACCGAATCCGTGGTACAAGCCATTTCTTTAATTATCAAGGGTTTATTAAAAAAGGGTTAGCCCAAGATAACTTGATTTAAATAAAAGGACATGGGGTTAACTTTACTAGGGTGGTGCCTGAGCAAATATCGAGTGAGCAACTGTCGGGTGGGCATCTGTCGGGTGAGCAATTGTCGGTGAGCAACTGTCAGGGTGAGCAATTGTCGAGTGAGCAAGAGTCGGTGCACCACATAATCCGAATTTTCTACAATAAAATTTTGGACGTGTAATTTTCTATTCATAAAAACATCTGTCCAATATGCAGAATGTTTATAGTGATATCATTCCCAATATTATAATATTTATATCATTCTCAATGAGATGGCTCTTTATATAAAAACCACCTGAAAAAGAAAATAGTGAAAATATTTTCAAAATTCTCTATGTGGCAACCAGTTCGTCACCAGACTTGTAATCCTGTACGTTTCCCCCGATTCCCACTCGATTCCCTTTCGGTTCCCCTAGGTTCCCCACGGTTCCCTTGACGATTCCCTCGGTTCACCATTTAGCGCTTACGGTTTTTTCGCCCTACATTTTAGTCATGCATTTTCAGCAGTCTTAAAAGGGGCCTGTTTCCGAAAATCCAGACAAAGATATTATTAGTCGAAATTCCTCCTTTTGTTCTGTTTTTTTAGTATAATTTGTTTGTTACATGATTAACAAAGTGTCATGGGAAAATGCTGGAAATTTTTTGATCACTTCTTCAAATGTTCATTTTTGTGAACCAGACATGCCAGAAATTGCCAATATCCATGTTTTGTGAAGATGCCACCACTTTTCTATGAGCCTGATGACGTCAACAGTAATATATTTTCAAAGTTCACATGATGCTTCAACATTGTGCCAATTCCCATCAAGCGTTGTTCAGTACTTCAGGTTTTAGGTAGGGAGTATTTTTACCTCCTCTACTTACTTTCGGAACCCAACAAAAGCGCGTCCGAATATGCTTAAATATCAAAATTTTATTTTCTAATTTTGAGTGAATGTTTTGCAGATAGTGTTTTTTTGTTTATCATTTTCGTTTGAGTCACAACCTTTAAGGAAACAATGAGGTAGGATGTAAGATCCTACCTTTTTAGAACTTATAATTTGCAGCGTTGAATTGTTTGAAGATAGTCTTGACAAAATGGAAGTTCCAAGTGGGGAAGCACTTTCTGTATATCAGAACCATCATCGCTAGAAGGCTTTGAGTGTTCATAATCTTCAACAAAACATTCAGTATCAAACATAACTTTTGATCGTTGCTTTCCTCTTGCTGAATGTTAGTCGCCGGATTATTTTACCTACTGAAATTATTTGGTCAATACAATCTATACTGTCTTTGAGTCCTTTGTTGATAAAGATTTTATCCCTCTTGCATCGTATTTCAACTCGTATTGGTATTATGTTTAGAAAATTGTTTTCCAATCTTTTTCATAAACTGATAGTTCTTGACTAATTCATCTAATCTAATGTGACGTTTTTTTAAGTAACAGCTCTAATTAAGCTGCAATTTTCATTTGGTAGAGTAGCTGCGGGTGCATTTTCAGTAACAGTTATACTACCAATGCTATGGAATGTTAATACATTGGCATCATTTTCATTCTTTTCCAATTCACCATTTTCTGGGAATTCATATATGCAACATCATAGCTGTTTTCCTTGTAGTCTTTTTCATGATACTTTGGTATGCAATTCGAGGAATGAAGATCAAAAGTTAGTTTTCCTTTATCAGCATTTGAGATTCTTCGCAACTTGTTTACTACATCTTGATGATTTTTGCCACTCATACTCCACTGTTGTTGAGGATTTAAGTTGCCTTGTTTATTCACCCTTTTCGTCCCAATGTTCCAAGAATGGCATAAATTAATTTCTACATTTCAAAACTATTCAGAGGTGTTTTTTGAATGTCCCAGTGACTGCTGTGGTAATGATCTTGTCCAAATCCAACAGTTTAATTTATTTTGTACGTTTTGTTATTACTGCAACAGAGAGTATTAAAAAAATCGCTATCGCCTCTAGGACATTCAGCGTTTAAATTTAGAAATGATAATTTTCTTCTAAGTCCATTTCGAACATTTACTTTTGCAGTAAGCAAAACACTATGAAAGCGAATTTCACAAACCAGTGACTTCGATGTATAGCATTTAGAAGCAAAGTAACGTCCATAATTAAATATCTAGTAAACAGATCCAATAACGATGGGCTACTAATGACATTAATAATGAAGGCCATTAAAGCGGCAATGTCAAGCAAGCCGCAAGCAAGTTACTGCTGGATGAATTGTTTTCTGACAGTGTAAAAAAAGCTTATATTTTATAATCTGTTTGCGCTCGCTTGATATTGCCGCTAGAATGTAGTTTAGAAATCATCAGGACCTACCATGTTTGTTTTCCTTGGTTTGCTTCATTAAGATCTTGATTTGCGATTATCAATTCTAGCCCATGTGTGCTAGTTTTTTTCTATATGATAGGGTGGGTGAATTCAAAATCATACTATGTGCGTATTTTTTTTCTCTTTTGCTACTTGATCC
Organism: Cladonema radiatum; assembly: GCA_025330745.1. Lineage (NCBI taxonomy): Eukaryota > Metazoa > Cnidaria > Hydrozoa > Anthoathecata > Cladonematidae > Cladonema > Cladonema radiatum. The sequence goes on along the minus strand of JANSTP010094563.1, from coordinate 10,081 downwards.
AGCCTTCAGGAGAAATAGGAGAACTAGAGAGTGATCTCTCTTTGAAGTAACTCCTGAACTTTCAGGATCAACAGCTGTTGTATATTCTAAATCAGCTGGCGCTGAGTCACAGAAGAAGTCATGACTAAGTCATATACCCCCTGTTGGACTCACTGGGGGGAATTGAATCAACCCTACCTTTGTAAATCAATATGGAATTAGAGTTATGTCACCAGACTTTGCACACAAGTAATACAACATTTGATATACAATATTACATCATAATTTTTTGGTGAAGTCATCATTTATGTTGGGCCGTAAGAAATTTCCGAAAAAAAGGATTTTTGGCCATAAACTACCCTAATTTTCAAAAAAGTCAATCGTTTATCCTGAAAACTTGTCGGAAAGGAATCATCATGATGTTTTATCAGAATATAGACATAAAGAATACATTCAGTTCAAAATACTCTTGATTTTGTATAAAAAGTCTTATTTTTTATTCAATTTTTAGACAAATTTGGTCCATAACTGGGCCTTTGTGACCGTTTGGGAGCCTAAAAATTCACAAAACTTGGCTAAAACTAAAAGCCATAAAAGCTTAGTTTACAGGCTGGGAATCAACCCTTGACGGAATTGTGTAAAACTTCACTTTTCCATTGTGTTATTTTTAAACTCATATTGATATAATTTAGGTCTTATTTCATTAATTTAATTTAATTTGACTAGAGAAAAGCTTATGATATATGCCAGTTCCCAAACGTTTTCTTTCGTTCGCTATATTACAATGAACCTTCTAATATGATTTCATTAAAATGTTTTTCCAAATATACATTTAAAATTTCCCTGAACTGATATGGTCTAAAAAAGATAACAGCTTTCTAAATGAACTTGTTAATCCACACAAAACAGCCAATCGACAAGTGTCATTTATAAAACAGCCTAATGAAATTATCCAATCGTCAATTTTCTCTAAAACAAGCCATGAATGAATGGGTTTTTAAAAATATGTACAACGATCTGTAACAAAGAATGAACACTAAATGAATGGGGAAACTATACGTATGGAAACTCTCTCAAAAACTATGCTGAAAATCAATTCTGAAAGCCAGTCAACAATAAATGAATAAAATAACAATGTTACCAATAAAAAAAACAATGTTTAAATCAAACGATAAAATCTCTACCAGGGCTCCATAAAATAATAACGAAATCAAATGAATGTTTCCAATTTACTATTCGCCAATTGACAGTTCCTTAATAATCGTGACCTTCGCTAAAAATATAACACAACAACTGAAAAAAAGAATAAAGAAATCTATTTAAAAAGCGGTGCATGCGCACAAGTAATTCAATGTTCTGATGAATAAAATGACGGAATGGAAACTAAGTCATTTTTTCATATGTCAATCGACACTAGCAGCCCTTGAGATTCCCAAACTAACTTTTTCTGGTAAGAAAACGACCACTGCACTCAAATCTACAGCATTACTAGGTTGAATGTGGTAACAAGGAACCATTACAGCATTGCCACATGGTACTGTGACCCTTTCAAGCTGATCGAGACCTCCAACCATTAAAGCACTTCGATCATTCTCTGGAGCATACAAATTTTTATCTTGTGTGATTCAAAACTGTTCAGAGCGTCTAGGAAGGCTGGAATCTCAAGCAGCATTGACCTGGAAAGAACATTAAAGGCAAATTTATTATGAAATCCTTGATGTAATTATGAAATTAGCAAAGGAAAGATTTTCACAACCCAGTATCACCATCTTTAGAATAAGTTCCTTTGAGAAATATCAACCATTCTGGCAACGAAAATGACGAAAATGAGGAAAAAAACAATAAGGGTTATTAATGGTGATGAAGTTGCCCGGACAGCTTTAGAGGTAGGTAGTAATGCCTTTCGAAAAATGATGAAAACAAAACCCACTTGTTTCGAAGACATTTACAAAGAAATGATAGAGTTTTCAGAGAATGATTATGGACTTATGCCAAACACCCTCCATGTCGTAACACTACTTCTGGTGAATCCAGCCATGTGTTGCACCCAAGAACGTTGCTTTTCATCTGCACAAACCCTAAATTTTGAGCATGCAGTGAAAATTTTCTACAGGCCTGCTTGAGGATTCATACAAATATAAGCTAAAAAAAGTTAATCAGAAAGTTGTTCACACTTTATTAAAAGAAAGGTCTGGAGAAAGAAGAAGGAAATAAAAAGTGAGACATTTGTCTGACACCTTTATGCATAACATAATTGTTTTTTATTAGCTCGTGTTTGAATTTGACTTTTCTTACTTCTTAACATATAGGTATTTTTCACATGCAGTGATGGATTACTATCTATACATCATTGTTGATATTGAAAGTTAATAAAAGAGAAAGAAAGAGTATTTCACAAACTATGGAATTTGAAGGATTAAGGCATATTCTCTTGAGACTGAAAGGCAAATTTGTTCTTGGTAGTATGACAACTAGTGCATCTTTTTCTGTACAGATGATGGAAACTTTAAGACATAACTGACTTGATTCCATCAACGTACTATTTTTATAAGGTTTTCAAGATATTTCACTACTGCCTTATATTTTGATAAAACTCAGAGGGAGATACAAAATTCATTGCAATAGTTTTTTAGCTTTTTGTTATATACTAGCTCATGGTAAAAGTTTCTTATATTATATCCCCTCTGAAAAAATACACCTTTTCACTATAACAATAGATTCTTTAATGTCTTATGCTAATTATCAACTCACAATTTATCCTATTGAAAAACATTTCTTAATATTAGATAGTAAGTCCCTTAGTTATATATAATGTCAACACATGATTCTTTATCGTCGGTAAGTTGAAGCTGCTCATATAGCTCATTTATTATCTAGGGCTTCCTTTAAATTGGTTGATTATGCAAAGATTAAACTAAGAGTGAAGGGTAATTTCACGGGAGCCCTAATGAAACCCATTTATAACCCTACGTCTAATAAAATCATAGTGATATTCCGATATTATGATATTCCGTTTTCAAAATCTTGTATTTGTATGTATGATGCTTCTTAAAATCCAGATCCAGGGAAATTTAATTTCAATAACTCCAAGAAAACTTTATGGATTTTATTATCACTCCATAACAATACACGCATCACAGCAGCTTCGGGTTTTTTCTAGTCGTAAAATGCCCTGATACGAATAGATAATGCCCTGATAAGAATTCCTTGAAAAAAATACAAAGATAGATCTTAAAACAGAATCTTGGCTACATGAAAGTTGCAATAATATTAAAGGGAAGTTGAGTATTACTATTATTTCATTCGATTGGATACAAAAATACAAGCACCAATATCAGTGCCTCCTAAAACACCAAGCCAATTTTCTAAATGGCAGTGTTAAATGGTGGAACGAAAAAGAAATTTGGGTGGAATTTCTTGATATTGATAATTCAAATGAAACTGAATCATCACTAAAACTTACACATTTTCCATCCGAAACAATATCAGACGTATTGACATTGGTCGAAAAATATTGGCGAGAGGTAGTGGAGAAAAGAAGACTGCCAGCATATGCGACTGACAAAAATGAAGATCCAAAAAATCCTATCTTAGTGAAACTTTTCACACTGCAACATCAAGTGAAACGAGTGATACATCAATATAGAGTATCGACTTTGCCACAAGTCATTCAGTTATTCCCTCTATCGAAAACCATAACAGTTTCCTTGAAGGAAATAATTCACTAATCTCGTCAGCTGAACAAAATTCTTCCATTGACAAGACTGAATGATACACTATTTAATGTCACTGATGAACTGAAAATACCATACAAGATAAATTTCCTCTCATCAACCCCAATATCTAAAAAGGAACTGCAAAATGAAAATTCTTCAATAGCTTCATCTGAGCTATCAAACTCATCAAAAAAAATTATCAAAATATCCGGTGAGAAAGAATTTATTAATTCGTTTGATAAAGCACGCAAAAAAGCTGAGAAAAATAAAACGGAAAATGCAGTGAAAGAATAAAAGAAACAACTAGCCATTGTTGAAGTAAAATTAAAAAACAAAAAAGATGAATATAAACTGAAAATATAAAAAATGGAATTTGAAGCACTTGCAGATAAGCGAGATAAGTCTATTACCTTCACAGAAATCATCAAAATCAAGATACTGTTCTTTACTAATGTCATTGCAACTAATAGCAATTATAAAAAAGGAATTACAGCTATAATTACCTGATAACAATATTATAAAATGGTTCTATCTGAATATCTGGTAAGGTAAAGTAGATGAGGTAAGGTAGAGGAATTTTTTAAATCTAGCCAATTTATTGAAAACAAAAAAATGTGTCTTATATCTGAGACATTAACATTAATAGTCTTAGCTGCAACAATAATGGCAAAGTTCTAGATTTTTTTAATAATCTTTTTAATATTAGTCTGGTTCCTTTAGTTAATGGACCAACACGAGTTACACAGAATACAATCTCAGCAATAAATCATATCTTCGCCAATATTCTTTTTGATGCATCTTTAAAGTCTAGCATTATCAAGACTGAAATTATAGATCATTTTCCAATATCCTGTTGTTTCGATTTCAGATTTCCTGTTGGTAACGAGTATTTGTATTTTTCTAAGCATATCATAACTGATGATAACAAACGTATTTTCAGAAATAAACTCCAAAGTGTGAGCTGGCAAAATGTTATACGCCAATCAGTGTGTGGAAATACTAACCAAGGAAACAATTTGTTTATTACACAGTTGAAAGAGGCTTTTGACGAATCTTTCCTTTAAGAGGATGTAAAGTTAAAGCAAAAACGATTGCCAATGATTGGTTAACTAAAGCTATGATCAAACCTTCCAGGAAAAACAACGCTTGTATGAGAAATATTTAAAAAGTAGAACCTTATAGAGATAAAAAATATAAAAAGTGATGGAGATGAAGGAATGTAATAAAGCCAGTCAATAAACATCATGTAATTGTAGAGACAAAAGAAATTGCCCCCTCAACAATGAATGCCAAAAAAGCTGCATAGTGTATAAAGCAACAGTCGACAGTAGTGATGAAAACTACAACGAGAAAAAGTATATCGGTATTTGTGAAACAACATTCAAACAGCGTTATGCAAATCACAAAAAGTCATTCGAGCTCCAAAAATACGAATACGAAACTGAACTCTCAAAAAACTTTTGGAAAATAACAGACAAAGGACACACCCCCATCATCACGTGGAGCATTTAAAAGAATTGTGCTCCATTCAATTATGCCAAAAGAAAATGCAATCTATGTTTAAATGAAAAATTTGAAGTTGCAACATAAAACGGCGATAATCTCCTCAATAAAAGATCCGAATTTGTTTCGAAGTGCAGACATACAAGCAAATTTTCGTGAAAAAAAATGTCTAAAAGATCAAATTAAATGATGTTTATTGACTGGCTTTATTACATTATTTCATCTCCATCACTTTTTATATTTTTTATCTCAATTATTTTTTACCTCCATAAGGCCTTGTACGTAGTAAGTGACGTCATATATGTGCACAGATACCACCATATCATACATAATTTTTTAACGTCATTTAGCTCAACTGAAGAGTGTGGCGAGCAAGAAACTCAGAGTTTTGAGTATAAAGTTGTTTTTTATTACCTGATATTCAGCTCTGTTAACGTTTTTATTAACTTAACATTGAGCAGTTCTACTTGAAAGATATATGACATTAAATCCAATTATCTCAATTAAAAAGTAGAACCAATAGCAATTTAAATGAATACAAGCAATACAAAAATCCTTCCAAGTCTATTAAAAAAAAGCGAAAGAATCATACTACTCTAATTTACTGTTAAAACATCAAGGTCATTCTTCTAAAACCTGGAGTATCATTAAAGAAATTATTCGTTAAAAGAAGCTCGAATCTAATTCTCTACCATCAAAACTTATTGTTGAAAGCATCGAAATACATGATAGCATTGATATAGCAAATAATTTTCATAAGTTTTTTTCGAATATATGTCTCGACTTGCATCAGAAATTCGGACATGCAGTAATAGATCAATTCATGATTCTTGTACCTTCCAAGAGAATGGTATGTCTTTTCCTGATCTTACCTTATCTGAATTCAAGGAAGCTTTTAAATCACTACAAAGAAATATAGCTTCTGGTAATGGTGGTATCAATGGCAATACTGTAATTGACTTCTTTGATGATATTGAAACCCCTCTCTTTTAAATTTTTTATTCTTCTCTTAAATTTGGGATTGTTCTAGAAAAATGAAGGAGGCAAAAAATTCATCTAATTTTAAATCTGGATCCACATCTTTTTTTAGCAACTGCAGGCTGATATCGTTGTTGCCTTATTTATCTGAACTCTTGGAGCGTATAGTGTATAATCGTTTTTATAATTCCATTTCTGATAACAGTATTTTAAATGATAAGCAATTTGGTTTTTGTTCTATTATACCCTTTGTTTTTAATTTGTATTTTAATTTTCTTGTCAGTTTTTTTTCGCATTAGGTATGACAAGTATTTTTCAAATATGTATGTATGTTTGTTAATTTGCTGTTTGTCTGTCGTCTGTAATATGCGCATTTTTTAATTGTCATTTTTTCTGCAGCAATTTTCAGTATACTGCAATCTTAAATCAAGCATTTTTCGCCAAATAGGTTCTTGATTTTAAGGCTGTATCTTGCCTTCTGCCAGTTTCCCTGCAACACAATAATGCAGGAAAGTTAAAAACAATTTTGTTTAATTGTCATTTGGTTAAAATTGATAAAATAAAACAATCTAGCTTGTTTCCTTTTAAGAATAATTTGAAAATCTTTTAGCTTTTAGTTTTCCAAAAGAACTATTTTTGAGAAATTTAGAAATCGCATTGCTTTTCTCAGATGAAAAAGAACATTTATCTGGTGGGTTTTTCAGAATTATTTAGATCATTCCAAATTTTTTCAATGGCTGGTAGGGCTAGTTTGCATGGTGAGTTGACATATCCATTTTCTTTGTTGAACGTGTAGCACTTATCAAAGTCTAAGTGCTGTCTTAATAAAAATCCTTCCCATAATCCACCGAATTTGCTATCTTTCATGTTGCTCCATTTAGTGTCCATCTCGGATACGCTTAAATTGTTTGTTGCTAAGCCAGGTGACCTTTCCAAATAAACTTTTCTCATGTGCATATTTTATTAAACACTAAAATTGAAAGTATTTGATAATGTTAATACGGCCAACAATTAATATAACATTTTTCTCATCAGTTAATTGCTGCTATAGCGATTGAAGCTTTGAGAAATGATAACCACAAAAGAGGTCAAGACTTCAGCCGATTAAAAATACTGCTGGGAAAGGAAGAAACCACAATTGATTTGTACAATGAAATTAATGAAATCATTCTTCTCTAGCCTCAACACAATCGAGGGTTTGATAGCAATTTTCCCCAGTCATAATTTATTTTGCAATAAGATGATTCTCCGTTTCAATGGTGAATAATGAAATATCAAGGTATTTTGCTAGTTTGTCTATATCCAAAGAAAAGATTCCCCGTTTTCGAAACAGGTTTCGAGATACCCGTTGTTTTTGTGTGCAATCATTATCTGTTCTCCATCCTCCAGCTTTTCATCTATTTCCAATAGATTTTGTAGGAAAACACATAGAAAGGCAACACAATTTTTGTGAACCATTTCTCCCGATTCTTTCCACTTCACCTCCATCTTACCAGCATTGCGCATGAATTGTGCACTTTTCCGATCTATAGGATTCAGTTGATTATACGGAGGAATACACAGATTACAGAAAAGCACTTTTTCCTGCCATTTATTGTCCGTCGGAAAGACCACATTTTTTGGGACACAATAGGCATGATTGACAAGGGTTGTATGGAGCAGGCTTTCATACACAAAATCTATGAAAATATTGACTCGACCGATTGCTTGCTTCAAAACCTTGTTATTATTTGCCCTCAAGGCTTTACCCATGTTGATTCGGTATGAGATGGTTTCGTTGTCATGCAACATCTCTTCATACTCAGTGACATTTTCTACAGAGGTCATTTTTCATGTTTACCTATAAGTAATGTCTTATGGTTGTTATTGCTTTGTGTAATTTTTTTTCGGAATTTTTCACAGAAACAATTGGCTTGTATAGCCCATAGGGAGGTCAAATCTAGAAGCGTGATGTTTATATCCTTTTATGGTATCAAATGCTATGGAGCCCTAATAATCATGTTACTAAATTGTGGAGTATTTTTACTCAGGGCATCGACTTCTGAGGGAAACCATCCTTCCGCTCAGTTTGGCACCCTGCAAAAGTAATTTTCCACTAGTATCCAAATCCTTAAAGTATAAATTTAAGTCTAAGTCTGTTGTTATTTGACGCAATAACTTTATACTATCATGTGACATGTTCAGACAAAGTTTTTTCTCAAATGAAAACATTTCTTTTTTCAGATACAAAGGGAGCATAAGGGCACATGGATCATTTGAAACAGCCTGTCAATGATGCATGCATATCACGTGAACTTGAAACCAGAACTATAAAAGCAGCAAGAGACGAGATACAATGACAAGACAATTTTGAATTCTTTTCATGCAGACAACATACAGCACAGATGTCGTTCGAATCCACAAATCGTTTAGAAAGAGCCGCTTGCTGGAATAATCTATTCAATGAAAAAACTGACCCTGTATTTTTTCAAAGTACGCTACGACACCAACACGAGGAACACTAGGATCAGCAGGATTCGACTTGTATGCTGCAAAATCAGTTACTATAAAACCACCTACACCAGAACTTGTATCCACAGATTTGCAAATAAAGTGCCCTCCGGGAACTTATGTCAGGATTGTATACCACAGACTCACTATATCAAGTAAACCAAGGTGATAGTGTCGCTCAACTGATTTTCGAAAAGTTCATGCAAGTTGACGTGGAGGAAACAAATTTTTTAAAATGCGAACAAAACACTGAGAAACATTAGAGGGTTTGGTTTGACTTGTCGGTGAAATAAAAATGCGTTTTGGATAAGTAGTGGTGTGTTTTTGTGTTGGTTTCGTTACCCCATTTCTTTGCTAAGGCTGCCTATATCTTTTTAATTTTAGAAATTTTTTCTCTTTTATATTTACAAAAATATTTGTATACAACGTCATACCACATTAGTTTCATGGCGTCACCTATCATTTAATTCTTATCATTGTAGGGTTAAATATGGACATTCATTATCTTTCCCACTCAGTCTATTTAGATATGAAATCTCAGGCAGTATATTTTTTTTCAAATAATTTCTTGATAGGTTTCTCATTAGATTACTGTATTGTTGAATTTGCTAAGAATGACTCTTTGCTCACGATTAGAAAAGAAAATCATAAAACAGAACAAAACATGACAATAAAATTCCTCCTTTGATTCATTTGTTGAAACAAGGAAAAATGTTGTTGAAAAATGTTATTGATAAATCGAGTTCAAAACATTATAGAGATGATACTTTTTATCTCAAATATAATAAATTTCCTTATGTTTGAGCAACGCAGCCAGAATAAAAGTTAGTGCCAACTTCAACTAATGAAAAAATTGCTTGTAGATATTGATAAGAAACTTAGAACTAGACATGCCTGAATTTTAGAAACTTTCAGAACCAGGAAAATGTAGCGAATATTTTGTTGAAAATTTTTTGCAGGCTTTCACCTTATAATTACTTTGAAGGTGGCATTATAGGATAAATAAAGCACTATTTGGGTTATGTTGATAATCTTTTTAATTGACATTGTACAAACCTTGTGGTAAAAGCAATCAACAAATGGACAACTTGTTTTTCCAAAAAATTTCCAACTCTATCCATCGCACCCCAAGAACTATCTAAGAAACTTCAGGCGGTGAGTCAGGTGCTGGGTTTCTGATATAAAAAAAACGTATATTAAGAAAACTTTGGAATTATGAATCCATTATTTATGATAGGGAAGTGCCATGCCTCAGATTAGTTAAAAATGTAAGTATTACTTGCAAAGAATAAATGTATTTAAAGGTAATATACGCTTCCCAAAAAGAAAAAAAAAATGAACTTTCTTTTGCATTGTAAAAAAACAATATCAACATAAAAAGTGATAAATCTGCAACAAAGGACCAAAACTCTCAA
>JANSTP010094452.1:0-13366 GCA_025330745.1 Cladonema radiatum | reverse complement strand
ACTGGAAAAATCAGGTTTTTTACGACATTACCGACAAAATGATGACGTCATCACTTCTTTGATGACGTCATCGGTGTTAAAATCATGCAGAAGTGTGCAAGAGGGATTGAACTACCAGTGTACCAAGTTTTATTGTAATTGCTATTATTGTTTCCATTTTGTGGAGGGGGGGCACTTTGTGCCCCCCCCCCCCCGGGAACTGGGTGTCCAAAATAGCCCGGGAGAAATAGGGTTAACACATAATTAACAGGCCGTTTTCCAATAATTTTGTATTTTTCCTTCTCAATTTCGTGATGCTTTGCTAACTGTTCAGAACACACAAACCATTTTTTCATAAAAACTTTTTTTCAGTATATTATTAAAGAATGGTTCTCTGTTTCGGAAGGTAATTTTTTAGGAATTAGTTTTCAAATCATTAGTTATATGTCAGGTGGGTGGTTTGACATAACATTTTTACGGTTTTCAAGCATTCAGTGAATTTTATCTCCAATGTAAATTTGAAGTAAATTCGGTAGTAAATTGTTTGGTAGTGTTTGTTAGTAACTCTTTTGTTTTTTGTTCTTGTAATAATTTCTAATGACTACTCCTTTCCCTCCCAGGAAGTTTTCCATTTTTGTTGACATTACTTTTCTTCTGACATTGAAAAACTAATCTAAGATGTTTGTACTGTTTTTTAGAGAAAATATTTTCCACCACATCCTTTTCATAAATTTTTCCTCTATTACATCAAAAATGCATGCTTCTTTAGAAGGAAGAGAAATGAGATGTTTCACTCAACGACGATTAGTAAAAATAAAATTGATGAAAAATTTCAAAATTGAAATTAAAAATAAGACTTTAATTTTATTCTTGTAACTTGACACATTCATTTCAAAGAGTGTCTGCATGATCATTACTAGTGGCATAATTTTAACTTTTCTATACCTTAATTGAAGTACCAATTTCTGCAAATACAAGAAGCTCATTACTTTTAAATTTATAGAAGAAGTGCTTGAGTGTTAAATATGCATTAAAAATATAACAAAAAAGTATGAAGCTACTATGCCCTAAAGTACATAACTTATAAAAATATTTTTACTACAACATTTTTCTAGAAGATTTGCATCTCATTTTATGCCAAGACTTATATTTATATTATTATGTATAGACGTTTTTATGAAGACTGAATGATAATTACAATTATTCACACCAACAAACAGTACAAGTGAACCTATGCACAAATAAAAACAGCAAGGGAGCATGAAAACCTTACTAGGGTGTCAATTTTTTGTGTACTTTATGACTCTATTATGACTGAACCATTAAGAATGATTCAAAGAAACCATTGTGTTATTGAATATTCGTCATTTAATTGAAAACTATTGAATCACTATGAGATTGTTAAAAGTATTTCGGTTAAGCAAGGGTCAAAATCCTTACAAAAAAAAAAGAAAAAAGAAAAAAAGTATTTCGGTTAATGAAATAAAATTTACCCGATGAACCTTCTGCTTCCTTTTCTTTTTCTTCTTATGAGCAGGTGGAGGGTGTGGCTTCATATTGAATGCCATGGGTTGTGTGTTTGCCTGGTTGTATCGCACGGGATGGTGATGATAAGCTTTTACTGCTGTCAGTCCATCATCACTCATCACTGAGCTGGAGGGATTCTACAACAAAAAATTATTATCTTTCAAAATTATTGATCAATTCCTTAACCCTATTTCTACTGTGGGGGATCCCCCCTCTTGGGAAATTTGTGAAACTCTGCAACTTTTAACAAAATTTGTCCATGAACGTTTTCATCAAAAAAAAATTTTGTGACCACTCCCACTTTTGCCATGGTAATGCCCATTTTATGGTCTGGTAGGTCAAAGTTCAGGGTCATTTTTGGGCAAAATTCAAATTTTGGGCCCAAAACTTCTGTAACTAAAAACCATAACAAAGTACTTTGTTTTAGTAGGAAAATCAAGAAAACCGCAAAAAAAGCCTGTTTTGGTTCAACTTTTATGGCTCTCCAAAGTTTTTAACTGAAAATTTCCAATTTTTGCCAACAAGTCGGCAAGAAATGATGACATCATCAAATTTTTATGATGCCATAAGATATATATGGTACCAAAGTGTTCAGAATAAGTTGGTCTATTAGTGAACCAAGTTTTATTGCTTTATCATAAAAGGGTTCCCAAGATGTCAAGGGGGGAGCCCCTAAAATGCCCAGTTTTTATAGGGTTAAGTTAGTCATAAACTAGCACTGGACTAAACCCTATTCTCAGTTGTCATTAGTTATCACAAATGAATAAGAGATTCAGAGACAATTTTGAAACGCAGAACTAGAAATTCTTGAAATTTTAAACTTAGAATTCTAACACTTATTATGCATTAAAAAATCTTATGTCCACAATCAGGTCAAAAAACTCAACATTAGAACTTTTGAAGAGGATATAAAAAGCTTTGCTTAGTTTTTTGATGTTTAAAATGCAAAAAATTCAACAAAAATGGACATTACGGTCTTTTAAAAATGCAAAAAGGACATAATGTCTTCCGCAGAAAAAGCTATAACATCTTTTTTTTGAAAAATTGGACATAAGCAGTATTTTATCCAGCCAATTTCACACACCAATAAACGGTGTGTGAAACTCAATCTTTGATTTACTTTAATAAACTTAATCTTTCAATAGAAGTAAAAAACCTTCTCAGATATTCCAATTTAGAAATTCAATTTCAAGTTTTAGAGAGCAAACAAATAATTCCTGAATAAAATTTGACCACTTTGAATCTAGAATTTAGTTTTTTTTCAGCTTGACTAATGTATTGTGGCGCAAAAAACTCAATCTTTATGAAAAATTAGTGTGCGACTAAATTGGCTGGATAAAACCCTGATAAGGTCTTATAAAACCAAAGGCGTTACATGAAAGCATGCTCTATTGTCTCTACTGTATTCTCATTCTTTTTGAAGAATGAAAACATCTTTTTCCTTTATTGAAATACATAAAAAGTTTTTGATATTTTACAGTTTTTACCTATTACTGCATCAGTATTTTTGCATCGCTATTTATAGCGTTGAGTCAGCAAAATGTCAAAAAGGAACCAGGAGGACTAGTAGACAAAAAACAAAAAAAAGAGGAGAAAAATGAGGAGCCGCAAAAATTTTGGTGTTGTAAAATGTTTGAAATGTTGAGGTAGTTTGTGTATGGAGTTATACAGCAATACTTCTGTTGCATAATGCTTGTGTCACAACTAGGCATGCCCAAGAAACCTTTTATGATAAATATCTTTTCAGGTGGAAAAACTTATCAATTCTGTAAAAGCCTTGTAATATACCATTAGTAAATTATTTGTCACTTTAAAATTTTACTAAGAATCGTTTTTTGAATGTTTTAATCATCCTAAATTGATTTACTTTAACCTGATGACCTTAATCTAATTTTTATAGGACTCACTAAAGGAGTCAAAAGGAGGTTTTCAAAAGCAGAATGTCATGTCTAAATTGCAACAGATCATAACATCATATGATCTATTAGGAAAATGGCTCGTTATTATTAACACAGTAGTGGCAAAATACACTTTCAGGTGTTTAAACTTGAATTTAACCTCTGGTAGTTAAACTCTTGAATTTATACATTCAGCTACAACACAACACAAAAAAAGATCACAAAACCTTGCTCACTTTGGAAGAATAATACTGAACAAAACTATTGATTCATTCACACTATAATTTTATTTCAAAGTGTAAACTTTTATGGTATCACTCAATATGGTATGAGTATGAAAAGCTTGATATAACTGTATGTAGTGGCTTTCGCTTTGTATTATTTAGATCTATATATCCTGAAAGTGTGTTCAATATAACTTTGGCTAGTCCTTTTATGGAGACCTTGGATGTCATGAATAACACCTTCATCACTGAGTACAGTACTTCCAGATCACAATCATCAAGGCCAAGTCTCCATTCTAATAGCAATACTGACAAACAATCTTCATTATCACACACCTAAAGATTACTGAGGAGGGTGATGATGAATCACCAAATCCTTTCCTAATTCCATGGAAAGTACTGGAGAATCTTGTTGACGTTCCTTTACATTAATATCTTTACTTTGGTTTGAAAAATTATTCTAAAAGCATCCTAGTATCAACAAGATCATTCAGAAAATTTTAACTGCCGACAAAAAATGTCCTTCCCATCATTCAAATGAGATTTTAAATAACAAGGAATTTGCCGACCTCCTGAGAATCGGATCCAGAGGGCTGCATATGCAATGTTCTATACCATATAGAATGAATTATTATCTTGTTTTTGACACCACATAGTATAAAAGATCATTTTCCAAACAAAAAAAGGTCTGTCTATCTCAAATAGAAAAAACACGGCATGAATGTTTAAATCATTTCAGACAAGTGATTCCTTCCTTCACCTTACACAAGAGATCTCATATTTGGCCTTCACAATAACTATAATAGATGACACAATAACTACCGCAAGAGCATTTGAATTTAAAAGCAATTCAACAAAAACTCAGAAAAGGAAAGTTCTGCAGCAAAATTTAATGCATTCTGTCTTTCAACAACACTTTGTTAATAAGTCTCATGTAACATGTTTTGTATTTAAATATTCAAAAGCTTGTTTTCCAATTAAAGGTCTGTATAGCAAGAATGTGATCCAAACAAAATTGTTGTGGCAATTGAAGGAATAAAAAAGCAACAATTCTTGCTCTGTGGAAGATTAATTACAGCACAGTTGCAAACAACAACAAGCATTACTTTTGTGTCAATACTGTGGTCGATGAATAATCAACAGTATACTCTTACAAATTTTTCTATGCAGTTTTAAAGCACACTTTACTAAATATAGAACCAAACAAAAGTGACAAACTTAGGCTTAAATTTAAGTTATTTTCAATTGACTTATTCCTTTAATTGGTTTTTGATTTTATTAGGTTAAGATAAAACTATTTTAAATAACTATATCAAGCGTAATCATAAAAACTTGCAACTGAGCAAATTCTTCTAACATATTTGGACTACTCTGCTTTCACAGCGGGCAATAGTACTGTCATTTCTTGTCATTTTCTAAATAGAAAATAGACTTGAGCCTAACAATGATAGATTGTGAGCATATAGGAACTTACATCCAAAAACAACTGCTTGTTTCTATCATCAGCATGAATATCTGGCAGGAATGGGTAGTCATTATACTCTACATTCGCACTTTTTGATTTTCTTTTTGCACTTTTCTTCTTTTGACGAGGCGAGAGGATAGCAACTAAATCATCTTTTGCTCTAACTCCTCGTTCTGACCGTACTTTCTGCACCAATTCAATCTTGTACAATTCATCTAACTTTTTCCGAATTTCATGCTGGCGCATTCGCTACAATATAATTAAATGTTTTCTACAAATTTGAAACACAGGATTCAAAAATATCATAGTGACTTAACGAGGCACTGTATAAGATTTTTTTCTATTCCTCAGATACAGTCTATCACTGATGCTATGATTTGGTTACCAAAAAAGATTTGCTTAGTTTCGTCATGATGTTACTTCAGATAGATATTTTCTTCTTTATCACACTTCATTATAAAGAAATAATTTTTCTTTTAAAATGTTGTCAAAGATCAAGAAGTCAAATGAGTTACATTTTACTCTTTAATCCTCATAAAAGAAATATCTTCTGTTGAAGGTTGTAATAAAGGATTGAGAAAAGAAGCTGTTTCTTACAACTTTCCTTTAACACATATACATACTGGGCAGAGGGTTAGTATCCCCATATTATTTTCATCTCCTCCTTTAGCTAATTTTCCCTCCTTTTATCAAATTGCTGATCCCCCGAAAATCGAGCAAACTCAAAAATTGAAGGAATAAATTTTTGCTACTTAAAATTGAGCTATTTTATGAAGTGCTTCAAAGAAACTATATGATTTATATGATTTATTTGATTATTACCAAGACTTTTACTTAAGACCATTGGTGATTATTACTTAAAACCTAAAAAATCATGATTCAGTTTGGATACCCCTCCTTAATATTCAATCCCCCTCTTTTCTGCCATTCTCCCCTTTTTCATTCAAAATTTTGATCCTCCTGCCTTTTGCAAATTTTTCAAAGCCTCCATCCCCCCTTTAAAAAAGGGGGGGGTCCACTATAATATAAAGAATAATTTCTTCTCTTTTCAAATGGAATTTGGGGCAAAAAAATATTTTCCAGAATACTACATACTGTAGGTTAAGTATTTCAGTTGATGAATCCGAATGAATCAGATAGTGCAACTTTAAGCATGAGGTAAAATATTGAAAAATATTTCATAGGAAAAGTTGCTGCTAGAAAAACCTATAATTTCAAAAAAAATTTCACTTTTAATTCTTTTTTACATAAGAAAAGGAAAAAGCTTATGGGAAAAAACTCCACATTTTCCCTAAAAGTAAAAATGGATATAGCAATCCTTCATCATCTATGAAAAACATAATGCAAAATAAAAAATGACGGACCTCCATGTCAAGTGCTTTTTCAACAATAGCATTAGCAAGCATCTCCCGAACGTGTTTCCTGTGTTGCTTCTTTGCCATGTTCATTCTGTAAGTGTTTTCATTTGTGACATGACCATCTTTTGTAATCTATAATTAATATTCACACACTGTAATAACAAAGAGACACTATGATTCATTTGTTTTTATCTATCTCAATAAGCCAATTATAAGTAAAAAATGTAAGTTGATTAAAAACTAGTCAATGCCATGGCTAATACTATAGGTCTTTTTTCTAACCATTTTATTGAAAAAACCCACTCTTAAATTCAGATTTTGGCTCTTGATCTCCACTTATACTCCAAGTAAATGCTATATGTAGACTTGCTATTTCATATTATCAAATAATACAATATAAGCTATAATAGATAACACTTCACATTTCAGGAACCAAAAAACTATTCTAAACAAATTTTTTTTTGAAAATATGCTGTAACCTCTTTTCTATTCTTCATAGAAAATAAACTCTATTAATCGCTATATATGTGACAATGGAATTAAAATGAAGAGTAGACTTTGTTTTGGTACAATTTCACTGTACATCAGTAATGATCTTATACTTTCTGTTTCATTTAATAAAACCTTTTGCTCATCTTCTCAATTTTTGAAGTGAGAAAAACACTAACAGATACTAACCTACGGAGAAAGGGCATATACAAACATATTGTTCTGTTTAGCATACATGAATATCGTAAACAATTTAATAAGATGTGAAGGCATTACTATCCAGCAAAAAGAGAGAAAGGAAAAAAATAATACTTACTAGACCTGACCGAACAAGATGTTTTCTCATTCTTGTGTTAGCAAAATAACCGCTGAGATTTTTATCCAACAGACTATTGTATGTTGAGAGTGGACTAAAAAATAAAAAAGCAATCATAAAAAAGATATACATGGCGGGCAGGAAAAAAAATGACATGTTTTCAAGTTGCATCAACAGCTCAAATTTTAGTATTTTTTTTAGTTTTTGCACCAAAATCAAGTGTGAGAGATTTTCTTTGATTGATATATAGTTTGTTCGGAATAACTTTCTTGATCTAAAATAATTTGCGAGGAAATGAGATTTGTTTTGTTAAATGTTAGCTGACTTCTTATTCCATAATATACCCAAAAACGAAATTCAAAGACTCAAATTCGAAGTCTTTTTGAGGCGATTTCTGTTTTTTTTATCGTGTGTTTTGGTCATGTGGATATACAGTAGAAGACAATTTTTTGTTGTCCTCTCTATTCTCACCAAAAATATTTAGTGAGCTATGGTTAAATCAGGTTAAACAAGTCAAAGGAGGACGTATTAAACAAAAGTTTTAAAATTTTAATCTGTTTTTTACTTCTTGAAATTTGATTTGTCTATCTTTGATGTAGATTTTTAAAAGTTTCAAATCTTGTTTTAAAAATTTAAAGAAAAGTTTAAAGAATGTCAACTTTTGAAGAGCTTTGTGTAATATGAAGAATTTCACCTCCATAAAGATGATGGAGCTGCATAAATCAGAAATTGAATTTCCGATGAAAAACATTGAATTTAGTTTATAATTATAAAAAAACTTGAAAAAACTTGAAATACAACTGAAAAAAGTTTACCTTCCATCTGATTGATACATGGTTGATTATTATTTTTATATATTTATATTATCTAAAAAACAATAACAACTTGTCTGTCACATCATACCTAATGTAGAATTACCTATATTGAATTAGGAATTATCCATAGAAACATTTGCAGTAAAAATATCATTTATAACAACTGTAGTAACTTTCAACAATATAGAAAGCAGGCTCCGGCAATCCACTTTCAATATGTGCATATAATTAAAACCAGTTGCACAAAGACATCTATACTGTCATATGTCACAGATTAGATCTCACCATTTCCAAACCATTTTTGTTAATTGCTAGTACATGCAAAAAAGTAATACATAGAAACTTAGTGGCTTTTCCTAAAATTTATCTGGGAATATTTTGTTGAAAAAATATTTGGATGGCCATGCCCCTGTCAGCCATGACCACAATTTTTTCTGACCAATAAACAAGTTTTTTCAGTCCATTTCTGGAGAAAATTTAATTTCCAGATCAAATGTTTAAAACTTTTGAACATACTAGAAAGTATATGCTTAGACTTAATGCATGTTGACTTAAAACCAAGTAGAAAAACCTTTTTCATTTTTTTGAAAAAAAGATGAAGTCATCACTTATTGATAAAGTCATCAATTAACAATAGCATGTAATAAAATGCTTAAAAGAGTTCCTCTGACAAAATAAACCAAGTTTCATGGAGATTGGAATACACTGCTGTTTTAATGTGGGATTGACAAGTAATTGGCTCAAATCTTTTATCTGCCCTATTGAGAACAATTTCATGGTGTTCAACAAGGATCAATCCTTGGTCTACTTCTTTTTGTAATTTACATAAATGAAATATATCAATAAATATCCACAAATGACTTTTTGAGAAAGAACAATCTACTTATATGCTCTACTACACAATTTTTAACTAGCACTTATTTATTGTGTTATTAAAGCTAGGCTCTAATTTATACCAGGCTGAAATTCAAAAATGCAGACTAGAACCAGTAGAAAAGTAATAGAACGGTTACTATAAAATTGGGATATTGGGAAATCACTTAGATCTCAAGCTTGATTCAATTATTTCACAATGTACTTAATCATTAAAAAGCATTCAATAAGAATTATTAGTGATGCCCATTTTGTGCTTGAGGAAAATGAAACAATGTTGTAAATATAACTATCATTACGTTTATGACCCTGTTGCAGTATTATAAAGTTCATGAATTTTATACTAAGTATATCTGCGTTTGAAGGATATCACCATTATATATTTTATATTTGTTGTAAATAACTAGATAAGTTGACTCTTATTAGCAAGGCACTAAGCCGAGCTAGGCATATTGCACATTTGTCAACTATAAATAAAGAAATAATAAATAATAAATGATAATATTAAATAAATAGCCTGAGATTTAAATGAGTTAGTGAATTTTATAATGAGTTCAAATAAAACATAGTAAGGGCTAAAAATATGAACTACGTTTCAATTGGCAAAACAGCGAAAATACTGAAAAAATAAGACCATGCTTTACATGCTGTGACCACTTCACTTTTGTCTAATATGAGCAAAATCGTTAAACTAATATGTGGGCCCGTATTCCTTATAACTTTTTTTAACTTTTTTTTTAATTGCCCATGGTACGAATACAAGAACTGCTAGTTTTCAAAATTTGACAGCCCACAGAACAAACTCAACACATTTTGGACTGCCTTCTATTCTTTACAAAATGGTCCAACAACGGAATGCCTTTACAACTGCAACCTTCTTTTTTTTCTTTTGTTACTCAAAAAATCGGAGATTATATTTATTTCTGTTTATGTGTAAGACTAGTTAAATGAAGATGGTTACTTTCTAATATCAAAACCATTCCTAACCCGTATGTTCGTTACGCAATGATAAGTTGCACTGTGAATTCTGCACATTCCTATTTCTGACGGAAATGGTAAATCAGAGTAATAATATAGCCTCTCAACATGGCCTGTTTAGAATGGTGAAAAAAATGAGCGTAAATTAGAAAAGCATATTTGTTATTCTGATAAATTTTATCATCTTTAAAATTAAAGATAGTTACTATTGTGAGTTTTGCAAACAGGGATGTAGGTCAATCGTAGAGCATTGGCATATTTTGCGAGAGGACCGGGGTTCGATTCCCTGCACTACCATATCACTTAGTACTGTACAAATTTAAGTTAATAAGATTTTTTTTTTTTCAAAATCTCAAAAAAAGGTATCTAAAATTAATAAGAAAATGGAAAAATAAGGTTGCTCTACCATTGATCTATTCCGGCTAGAACCAGAAATGAGAATTGAACTCGAATCTCCCTTTCTTCGCCACATTTTTTCAAACGAGAAACAGATTTGATTCGAAGGAAACTTTTTAGCGTTATTATTGAATCCCCAAATTTGATTATTGACGGTCATGATGGCCGCCATGCTCTAAAACGTTATTTCAAGCTCTGTATTTATGTACAACAATTCATAATAGTAAAAAATTCTTCATTCTGTAATAAAATTAACTTCAAAGTGATGTCTAGACATTGCTACGCCGAAAGTGATGAAAAGAAACCTTTGCATTGAAAAAGAATGAGCGTTTATAATTAAATAGAAATAGAATGTTGACATACGAAAAAAAATATCATACTAAGACAATCAAAGTTGTCTGACAAAGGAATTCCAATAAGATAAAATAAATATTCCCAGAACATTCATAAATAGTTCTGCATAAAAATACAAATCCAGTAAATATGTTTGATAACTTTTTGAACCTTTTATTCTGAAGAAGATAGATAAATTTATTTCAGTTGTGTTAACTCTGCGGCTTCGACTTTACGAGCTAACCAAACAGCGTAACCATGGTAGAAAATCTTAACACGTTGACTGCTGCACATATTTTATGAAACTGTCTCAAAACTGCTGGTGACAAAGTTAACTCATCATCGCAATTTTTAGTAAAACTGCCGATGACGAGAGATCTTGTCATTTGAGAGACAGGGGTCGAAATGAGTAAAAATTACTTGGCTGATTTGCACAGAGAAGAAAAAATGTCAGTACATATCATTTTTGCAAGAAAGTAATGACAATGGTTGGTTTTTTATTGCTTTTGACAAAATTTTATTACCCATTTTTTGCAATTTTTTTGCTCCTGTGGTCGGTTTTAACCGACAACCGACTGTTATTTCGACCCCTTGGGAGACTAATTAAGATTGCTAATATTTCCATTTAGAGTTGTTTTTATGATTTTTATTTAAAACATAATTTGAAGAGTTATTTTTTCTAGAAGATTGGAAACTATGCCCTGAAGTTAAAAAAAAGACAAAAAAATCCGGCTTGGATCTCTCTTGGATCTTAAAAAACAGGTTAACAGCCCTCAAGTTTCACAAAAATTGTAAATCAAACCATTCAAGTTATTCATAAATTACTTCTGAAGGTCAAGAATCCTTTAGATTATGATGAGTTAACTCACCATAGAAATTGGATTGCTATTTCCATTGCCGATGGTGAATTAACTCTTCATGTATCTTTATTGGTGCATTCTGTAAAGATCTATTATAATTTTGTCCCAGTTTACTTCCACACTAAATTAAGATCCAAAAGAGGTTGAATTCAGGGCCGGAACATAGCGGTTGAAATGCCATGACAAGATAACTCGTCATCGACAGCAAACATGTTAATCAGAACTTATAAGATCTTACTAAAATCTTAGTAAGAAAAACCATAAGATCTTAAAAATGTTACATGACTAAAGATCTTAAAAAACCTTTAAAAAATCTTACTTTCAATTTTTTCAAAACAAGTGTTAATTAGGAATTTTAACTAAGATCTTATAAGACCTTAGTTAATTAAGATCTTAGTAAGAAATGTCCAAGACCTTAATAATTCTTAAAACTTTAAGATCTTATAATATTTATAGAAGATTTTAGTAAGAAATGTCCATGATTTTGATAATTCTTAACACTTTAAAATCTTATAGTTGATCTTAATTAAGATTTTACTAAGAAAACCTTAAGATCCTAAAACGTGTTTTCGGTAAAGACCTTAAAGGGATTCCGAGGTGAAAATATAAGTTGGGTTCATATGAAAGAGGAGAAAAAATTATGAACACCAGTTTTCATTTCGTTTAAATCTGACTTTTGGTTCTCGAGATATTTGGGTTTAAAGAATTGTCACTTAGGGAATTTCCCTAAACAGTTGAAGAATTTGTGATGTCATCTAGTGTAAAGAAAAATTGCCCCAATCTTGAATGTTGAATATCTCAGGTTATAATATAATTCCATGCATGAAAATTTATACACAGTGTGTACACATTAAAGAAAATTCAATTACAAAACAATTTTTCAAAAATAATTTTTCTTTCACTAGTTCCAGGCCCTTTTTCGTTTTAGGGTCAGGCTCAATATTTACCCAACAAAGATTTTTTTCAACAAATGAATTCTTTTTTTGAATTCGGAATCTTCCGGAGAAATTTAAAAATAAAAAATAATTTTAAAAGGCATCTTCAAAAGCTTTAAATCGAAGACAGTGACAATGATTTTCAAAAAGGGGCCTGGGACTAGCGACTCAAAGCTCATTTATCAAAAAATTTATTGCAGAAGACGTGTAATACACATCTACTATCTATATGAAAGTTTTAAATTCGACAGTACTATTATAACCCGAGATATTTAAAATTTAAGATTGAGGCAATTTTTCTATACACTACATGACATCACAAATTCTTCAACATTTTAGGGAAATTCCCTAAGTGACAAATCTTTAAACTCAAATATCTGGAGAACCAAAAGTCGGATTGAGATGAAATAAAAACTTGTGTTCATTGTTTTTTCTCCTCTTTCATATGAACCCAACTTATATTTTCACCTCGCAATCCCTTTAAAAAATCTTGGAGAAACCTCTCACTTCATTTTTTGAATCCAGCTTTTTCAAAGTGTGAACAATCAAAATTAAAATAGTAAAGAAAAAGCACCTTAACAATTCTTAAAAATTTAAGATCCTATAAAATCTGAAAGGTTAATGACCCTACTAAAACTTGTCAAGTTCTACTGGAAAGTGTTATACATAATCGGACAAGTGGGAAAAAGTTAAACTCATATTATGCACAAAATAAATGGAAGAAGAAATTGTAAAGAGCAGGAATTTCTTTACAAAAACTAGATAAAAGGTTGTGGCTGATATGGATAGGGAAGAAGCCTTCGGAAGAAGGGAAGTGACTGAACAAAATCAAAGCAGGCCTCCCAGGCATATTTCAAACTGAAAATATATGAATATATGACATATTTTAGTTGAATATATGATAATTATATGACAAAGAG
>JANSTP010094451.1:10145-23675 GCA_025330745.1 Cladonema radiatum | reverse complement strand
ATTGTAGATTTTATATGTCAGCATTTTTTGTTTCATCTTGATGACATCACAACTGGGCATGCCCGAAAATCTTTAAACCTAAATGTCTCTTGAAAGGAAAAATATTTTTCGATTCTGTAAAAAGATTTTTTTATATTATAATGAACTCTTTAATTCGAGCTTGTGTTGTTTTTAAGTATGAAACTCCCTTTAAAATAATAAGCTTTTGTTTCTGACATGTGTTCAAACAAATGTTTTTTTTCTTTTGGAATTAAATTCTTAGCTTTTGTTCTGAGATAATGAGCAAACTGTAGAAAGAAATGTTGTAATAATGTAGCTAAACTAAATATCGATTAACAATTTCATCATTCTGTAGAGTTTGGTTTACGATACAAAATTAAGTATGTGTTCGTATAAACAACTCTCACAATGTGAAAGTACCTTCGAAGAGAGCCAGCATTTCATGAACACTGCTAGTAATATAAGAAATATATTCATTAGTTTCATCGGTTAGCTTAAAAAAATTTTTAATATCGAATCCTATACGTATTTATGCAATATACTTGTACTAATGTACTAATTACAAATTGTACTAGCCTTGCGGTGATACAGAATCAACCTTTCAAAGGGTGGCAGTACAATATTAAAATGGAGATGGGCATCATACAATGCAACATTAACTTAAAAAGACATTCCAACCAATATGTTTATCTCTGCTCACATCCAATGGAGTAATTTTTTTTTTAATAAGTTCTGAGGTCTGGTATATAAATCGTTATCCGTAAACTTAAGAATCAATATTGATGCCATGACAAATAGTCTGGATCGCTCGACCACCGTCGAACATTTTAGAAAATCACTACCATCATGGTCGTTAGGTTGAATGTTATTTCGAACACTGCTTCTCTTTAGGTCTGCAGGACTAATGAATAAATGCAACCAAGTTTATGTATTCATCAACCCATTGGTTTGATTTTAAACTTTCCACTGACATTTTTTTTTTTCTATTCTTTTGTCCTACTAAAGAAGGACCTGAGAAAAATAGATTAAACACTTATTTGAGCAACCTTCCACACAAAAGTCTTCAGTAGAAGGAGAAAAATTTGGGCATGAATGAAGAAAGCCTAGTGCTACCACTTTACTATACTATTCTTTTTAATTAATTACAGCAATTTTTAGTCTGAATTTTATTTTATTTTTTTTGTTCATTTATTAAATAAATAAAATTAAAAGGAAGTGTCTAGGAATTAAAAGGAAGTCTTTCGAAAATTCCAATGAAAAATATGAGAATATTCAAGTTTTGATGTAGTTTAAACTAGATGACAACAGTAGCACCCATATCAACGTGGAAGGCTGTTTTTCATAGTTTGAAGCAGATCATAAGCAGCAGTATTTACATTTTAGTAACGCTATTCTTTTGTCAACTCATTAATCACATGAAACAAACCAATTATTCATTCACGTTTTTTAAAACAGATATATCCACTATTTTGGGACTGTTCCAACTGACAATGCTTATTGCATTTACAAAGTTCTTACTGATTTCTATCACTTTTGGAGTTTATGCTACCTACTCTAATAGTTTATGTTTTTCTCCACAACTAGAGATATCCGATCTATTTTGATAGCAAAATATCCAGATGAATTGATGCCAATTGATAAAATACTGTGAGGTTGGTTGGTGGTCTATTAATTCCATAGAGCACTCGTTCAATAAAATACATTTACAGATAATTATAAAAATGTTTTCATCGGCAACAAAGTTGTTTTCATTCTAAAATATTTTTATTCTTAGAAATTCATGTAGTTGGGCACTAAAGTCCTCTAAAATCAGATTTTAAACAGATGCTTGTATCAACTCTATTTGGTGTTATGGTGATAAAAAGTTCAAGCTAAATAGAATTAAAGAGGCAATTACCTTTTTGCCACAAACAACTCAGAGTCAAAAACTTTTTTGTACTTTAAACTTTTTCTGTTCACTAAAGAAACTGATGGTTGAAGACTTGATCCTTGGAACAGTTCAAAATGAAAAAACTAACTCACCCAGAGTTTAATGAACTGAAAAGACCTTTGAGAATACCATGTTTCAGCATTTCATCCCTGTAGACCTCTAGAGCAAAAAAAAAAAAAAAATGAAAATAGTTATCAGATTATTCAACAGTGCATTATGGGTGACTTAAACATACTTATTTCATAAAAAATGTCTTTGAAGAATAAAAGATTAACCAATTAATATTTGAGGCAACAAGTAAGCCACAGATTAAAAAGAATAGGAATTCCTAAAGACAGATGTCATGCACACTATTTTAATTATCTTACTGCGTAACATAGATTAGCAAATATAGTGATTATCAAATATTACAGGGCATTGCGCAAGATTACAATATGACTGACTAATCATTGTTTTATGTTTCCCACAAAATATCGTCCACTGCATTAAGTGCAATGATTCTCCTTCTTTCAAGATAACCTATATGTTTTAGGATACCAATGCTGTTGTTTGTCATAATACCGACAAGGGCAAATAGACATTTTCAGGAAATTTGTTACTAATTTCAATCTTTAGGTTCAATAATGATATAGCTTTGTACTGATCATAATTTAAAGGGGAACTTAGGTCAGAAAAAACATGTCTTTTTTATTGCCTTTTGAGAGAAGATATTTCAAAATCAGAGATGATCAAGTATAGATTATCTGCACTTGCTAAAACATTTTTGAAAAATCCTTAGATTATGATATCATATATGTAATATAAAAAAAATCAACATTTAATACTAGGGAAAACCTAAGTCTGACTTATAAATCAATTATAAATCACTTATTTTTCTATATTACAAAAAGCTCTTCGCAGAATGGCAAAATCTCTTCTTCAAGTAAGATATTCTACATAAAAGCTGCTTTTGCAATCCCCGGTTGGGATATCATCAATACTCAATAAAAATAACGACATACAAAACGACAATCAGCATCTAAAAAATTTACAAAGAATGTTGGTTTATTAAACTATTTTATAGGTCTATAATGATGAACCAAAAGCCGGGGAGAGAGTTTAAGAATGAATTTAGGTAATGAAATCTTTGTTCAAAACCTGTACAAAATTTAAGTAAAAGTAAAGACAAAAAGCCTCTAAAAACGTTTAATGACAATAAATAAAAGCAGGCTCATTGGAGTATATAAATATCACAATATGTGTGACAAATTTTCCATAGTAATTTTCACCATACTGGAAATTAGAGAATTTCATCATACAGAATTCTAGATATATCCAGAAAAGTTTCATCCTCGAAGCTTACTAGCAACAAAAAATAAATAAATAAATAAAAAATAGTAGGCTTGAAAAATTTCTTCTGTTCAGGTATATAAATTTTTGTTTTCTTTTTATGCATTAAATATATAAGGTAAGATACTTTTTTCTCTTTTCTTTACAGAATTGATGAACAATATGACAAATAACAAAAATAAAGGCCTTGCCTTTGATGTGAATAGAATCTTCTAACTATATTGTATTCTAGCATTGTTCTGAGCTCACCAGAAGCTACCACTTTTGCTCAGAAAACATAAAATCATCAAAAATAGTTGCTATGCATAGAAATTAACGTGACTACAGGTGTCACAAATTATTACAAAAAAGTATTTTGATGACATCATCACTTTTAAGCAGGTTTACAAACCAATGTCATTTATATTTGTTTATTTTACGATTCTACACATGACTTAAGTGATACTGTGTTGATTCCTGAAGTATTCGTCAAATTACCTTTGTCTTTGCCTCGAGAAATTTCTAGAAAACTGCCCCCTCTAAAAATCCCCCATTTTGGTCCAATTTGAAATAATTTTTTCGTTAATCAATGTTTTTTGAAAAAATTTTATATTTTTACTTAACATCACCAATTTTTAGCAACTGAATCACTTGGGAAGTCTAGCTTTTGGTAGGTCAAAAATTACCTCAAAAAATTAGAAAGTTCCTTAATTTTTCGGTGTTTTTGATGATAGACAAACAACAAAAATAAAGGCCTTGCCTTTAATGTTAATAGAGTCCTCTAACTAAATTGTATTCTAACATTGTTCTGAGCTCACCAGAAGCTACCACATTAGCTCAGAAAACATAAAATCATCAAAAATAGTTGCTATGCATAGAAATTAACATAACTACAGGTGTCACAGATTATTACTAAAAAGTAAACATCAATTATTAAAAAAGCTTTCATAATTGGATGACTACTTTTTGCTATTCTCATAATTTTATTCGATTGTAGGGATAAGACTCAGCAGTTGACCTCAGGGATTTTTCCAGAGGTTTTTAGTAATGGTCATTTTTCAGGAAAAGATTCATTTTCGAAGTGAAAGCACTCTGTTTTCAGTTTCAATGCAAATTTTTTCTAACGATTTCAACATAAAGAATTTAAATCCTATTATTTTTCCCAAAAGAACAAAAAATAAAAATTGTTCTTTGCAAACACTAGACAAAAATAGTGGAATTTGTGTAAAACCTCAGAAATTCTTAAAAGTTTTTCAGGATTCAGTTTTAAAAACTCAATTATGATTGAGTTCTTGAGGCCGTTTACTGGCCCCAAGAAATCTCTGGAAAAATTCCTGGACCTTGGAGACCTAAAGCTTTATTCGAAGGCCAAAAAAGTACCCTTTTGTAAATACCTCTAATTTTCTCAATGTAATCAATACTTTTTTACCTGCATTGGAAAATAAACAGTCTGGTGAAACCATTTTTGGATATTTATATGCCTTACACTGAGCCAGAAAAAATTTTATCAGAGCAAAAGTATCCTATGAAAGCAAGATAACCTAGCGTAACAATGCAAGAACACAAAATGATACAAAAAATAATATGTGATATTGCTTGATTCATAAATTGTATCCAGACTAACAGTGGAAAGGTCCTGATATTGTCAATGACCTGTTAATTGACCATTGCAATTGCATTTGCAAATTGCATCCAGTTTCCGTAGCATGGAAACCAAAGCAAAGATAGTACATTTAGTAGTATCTAGTAGTTGGGTAGTATCTATAGCAATGCCTTTTGCAAGTCTCATGTCTTATTTTCAAGGTATTTCAAATTAAATTATGATTGTGAAAGTAATAATGATCTTAATAATTGAGAGAAATGAAAAATAAAAGATTGTAGGAATGATGCTAGAAATGTGATACAGAAAAAGAAAACTTTATTTTAGATTTTCATATCTATACTGGAAAATATGTAATGTAAGATATTATGGCATGTGGAATGCCGTTAATCATTTCCTTAAAAATCGATAAATTTCCAAAAAAAACAGAATAAGAAAGTTACTCACCATGTAAAGCTAAGTTTGATAAGCAAGCAGCAGCATTAGCCATGCAAAGAAGGGACGTTTTTTCATGCAATAATTTGACAATATGATCCAAGGGGTTCTTATCCATCAACAAGTGACAATTCTGACTGTTTTCAGAGGTCAAATTTGCAAGAGCTAATGATGAAAACTCTTTTGCTTCATTTCTATCGCTCTTCAGGAATGGAACAATTAGAACAAGGCCATCTAAACAGATCCATAAATATAGAAAAATAAATAATAAATGGTTATACTAACCAGATGAAGTAATGCCTCTCTGTTCAAGAAGAGTAGAATAATTTCTATGATTTTTAGAAACAAAAGCAAATATCATACTTATATTCCAAGTATTTGAAATTTAACACTATTTTTTACCCCGTCCCCCAAACAAAAATTTTAATTACTCAAAAAGTAAAAAAGTAATTGACTTGAAATTTTCCCCTAGTCGTTCTGAAATGTTTTACAGGTACTCCCAATTATATTAAATTAAATTGAAAAAATATACTGAAAATGAGTTTCTTGAAGTGAAATTTTTCATTTTTTAATTCATTATGCGGTACTATGAGGTGCTGCCACTTGTTACAGAAGATTATGAAAACCTATCGAATACATATAATGTACCACTTTGGATTGCATCTAGACAACCATCTGGTATGAAAATTATGCTCAAATATTAGCCTCGAGTGGGAAGGCAAGGCCTATTCAATATTATTTTCAAAGCCCTATAAAGGCTTTCAGGTATAATGGGAAGATAACCTATATCTCATGAAGGAAAAGAGATTTTTTGATTCTGTAGACAGATTTTTATATCATAATGAGCTCTTTCATCTGAGGAAAAACTCTTTCGTTGTTTTTTTAAGTATGACTCTTCGATTAAGGAAATAAATTTTCTCATCTGAATAAATTCTGGGATTTGGCATTAGTAATGTGACATGGGTAGATTTTTTCGAGTTGTGATATTCTATGGGAGTGCAGCAGCAAGTCTTTACAATTTACCAAGAGAGTAGTATTAACTCTTCTGGAAGGTACTTTTTCACTATAATTTCAAAAGTTCAATATATTTTCATCCTTTCTAATGGCGATGTACACTCGAGAAATATATTGTTCAAATCATTCGAAGCAAGATAGGAGATATTTTATATAATTTTAACAAGGCTAGATGTAGCATTTTTACTTCTTGCTAAATGGCATGTTGTATGTTGTATTGTAAATTACATGTTGTAAATATGTAAATGGCATGCTGTACATGGCATGCTTATGTTTATTCATGTTTGAAAACAATTTATATGAATAATTAGTGATGATGTACCTGATCATCACTACATGATGTAGTGATGATCATCGTCTACGAAAAACCAGGAACAATTGCTAGAAAATAGTAACTCTGATTCTATATCTGAGCATTTTCAAGGACTATAAAATTTCTTTTTTATTTTTAGACAGCTTGAAAAATGATTTTGAGGTATTGTGTATAATTATGACAATTAACAGTGGCACAAAATGACATATATTTTAATCTAAAGTCTGATGAAGACACACCGAGTAGAAATTTAAGTAGCAGCAATAACAACACAATTGAAAACATGCACGATATAACTAAACTTGTTAATTCAATCAATCATTAAAAAGATAAGATATTCTTAAACTTTTTTCTTATTGTACAAAAGAATTTATACAGTACATCGCTACAATGTATGTGGGTTGACTTAGAACACATTTTCTTTTACTTTTAAAAAACTTGTAAGTTACCTTGGCTGAAGCTGTGAAAATTCTAGCGAGTAACAACTGTATAGAAACAATTCCCTGTATGTTATTTTAGCCAGATAATATCTCGCTTCCTAGATTTTAAAAGCCTGTGAAGTTTTCTAAACTTTTCTACCTATATGGGGTGACTTCAGACAAGTTATATAGAAACAATTTATACCTAAATTCTTGCGTTTTTGATACTATGAATCTTCTTGTGGAAGGAAATATTCATATTTACCAATTTAGAATTTAATTTTTCAACATTTAGCGGTATATTTCATATAACCACATACTTTTATGTAAACATTGCAGGCGTTAGGATATTCGCAAATTTCCCCCTTAACCAATCAGTTTTCATTGTTGTCTTTGCTATTCCAAATTTGTTTTTATCATCCACTGTACAAAACCATAGCATAAGTACTGTTTTGTTGCAAGTACTGATTCAAAAAAAAGTAAAAAATTTTTTTTTCAATACTTCTTGGTGCAGCTTTAGAAGGCAAAATAGTGGTCCTAGAAGCCAATTTACTGATATGGAAAAGTTAACAAGGATAAGCTTTGGAACAATTTGTTCAAATATATACCATTAAATTTATATTCTTTCGAAATTCATATTTAGCATATCCTCACAAATCACCAACTATTGGCAGCGCTATTGCCCTTAACACGTTAAATTTTCGATAGAGATTTACTATTGTTTTCTTTTATCTGCAAATCAATCTAAAAAAGTTCAATTATAAACGTTTTTTTATGTTAAGGCCATGTCAAAATTATTTGTATGCTTTTGTCCGAAGTCACTCCAGGTGTCTGAAGTCATTCCAGGTGTCCGAAGTCACCCCGTCTGACGGTTTTTGCCAACAATCATATATCATATATCATAATCATATATCGGTTTTTCAAGGAAAACTATCCTCCACTTTTTACCATCAGTTTATCTGCTTTACTGATTATCTGCTGGGCTGCCTGATATGTACAGTAAATATTATGAATATAATTTCAACATTTCCATTTTGATCCTGAAATTACAAACTTCAATCAAATACAATTAAAAATAGCCTGCAACTTTCCAACCCAGCCATTCTCCAGGAGAGGTTGAAGACAAATAACCATTTATTATATTTAAAATAAGACTAGAGTGATATCGTAGGTTTTTTATCTCCAAGGCCTGATTGGATATTAATCAGAGGCAATACAGCATATTTCTGCTAACTATTAATAGCTCCAATAAACACTCTTTCAGTCTGACTAGTAAATAAAAAACCACATGGTATAGGCAAAAGGAAAATACTGATCACTAAAATGGATTAGAAAAAGAAAAAAGAAAATGAGCTATAAGACTATTTTTATTGGCATTTCATAAATTTTATGCATTCTGAGTATACACATTAAATGAAATCAATGATTGTACCTAGAAAGCTTAATATGCTTGCAATCAGTTTGTTTTGTGAAAGTTCTTTGCCCTGAGCGACTTTGCCACAACCACTGGAAACACGTTCGCTGGCAAGTTTCTTTTAGAGAATTCTACAGGGTTTACAAATCAACTTTTTTGCACCAGACAAAACTGAGCCAGCAATGCCCGTCAAAGCACCTTACATGACATTTTTGGCAAGATCCTAAGCATTTTTGATGTCATTTTTTCAAGCTGATGTCCAAAGAAATGCTCACAAACTGATTTGATGATTTCACTCCCATGTTGGTGAGTGGTTCTGGTCACAGAACGTTCTATGGAATCTTCAGCATTGTTGTTTCCTGTTACATTCAAAGTAGGGCTCCTTGTTCACACAGTCATAGGAACTGATTATTTGTGTGTGTCTGTCTAATCAACTGTCTTACAATTATGCTGCTGTCTCTTCAACATACTGTTGTATGCTTTTGGTGTTGTAGGCCTTATTGTTATCTTCTGCCTGTTGCTGACAACCACTAGTTTTTTTCCTGATTATTCTCATCAGCAGATTTATCACTTTGTCTACCTTGCCTGTGGTTAATTTGCTGATGATTGTTTAACCTGCTCCTCTTGTTCCTTTTATAGTCTGCTTTGTCACCTTGTCTCTTGAGCCACTGTTGTAATTGATAATGTTTTGAAATGTGGGTAAGGATCCTTTCCCAATTTTTCTCGCTGTTCCGTTATTGTATTGACAACATGTCAATCATACTTGTGTGCCCACTTGCACTCATCTTCTCCGTCTGACTTATGACTGTGTCTTTATTCTGGCACCAGTGCTATCTTAACTAATATTATGTTGGTTGAATAAATATAATCAGGTAGCATGGTCTCTTTGATTCTTTCTGCTTCCTCCACTACGATATGGTAGAGCACAGCCTTCAGCTGGAGTGTGACTTAAACTGTTTCAAAAAGTGGAAAACCACAGTTACGTTTGGTTGGTCTTAACTATACCTTTCAGGCTGCAGTTTTCAATTTCTCGTTAAGAAAAGATTTTTTTGAGGCTAACCCCACTCACTACCAGATACTTGTGGCTGTAACCATTGTAGTTCATGGGCTATTCTGCAGACTTCATACCTATATTTATGTAGGTAATTTGTGTGAATGGCTCTTCAATCAAGCATTTAGAAATACTCCATTCATGGACAACCATCAACTATACGTTTTCCTAGGAGGATGGCAGCGATTATGCTTTTGTCTTTCATCGTAGGTGTCTCTGTGAATTGCCTCAGTGACACATTAGGATTGGTTTTGTGGCTGAAATAATAGAAAGGTTTGTTGTTGTTCGAAGTATTGTCAAGATTCAGTTCTATTTTGGAGGCGCTGTCACTCAAAAGGGGTTGGTTCATAAGTGTGTAGGAATAGAGAATAGTGTATATGCTCCTTATAGCAAATCTTTTTGATAAGGTTTTTGCTACATTTATTGCATGCTGCTGTAAAAGTTACTGCACCACTATCAGAAGGCACAAATAAGCCATGTATGAGTTTTCATATAGCCGCAAGATAATTTGTGTACAACATTACAGAGATATTTGACATGACATTTTGCTATGACACTTTCAAAACATTTTCAGTCTCTAAAACCACTTTAATACTCTGTGTTCTTGTGTTTAATTCTCTCATTGTGTTACATTCTATCATGTGGGCCAAGCATGAAATTGTCAACAAGTCTAAATTTCTTACATCATGTTCCGCCCCGCAATGATTGGTTAATTTATATTTCTCAAAAAACAATCAATCATGTTTTTATTTATTATCAACAGAATATTTTAATATATTAACATTATCAGGCAATGGCTGTGATGAACTAAATCATTGATTTTATATTTTTCCGTTTTTAAAACACACCTTATTATGAACACATATACTCCATATAAATATCTGCGATGTAATTGGACTAACAAGTTTAGAGAATGTAAAGGATATGGTAAGAATAGTCATCTTATCGATGGGATAGCAAGATTAAATTTGTAGCTGGATGTTTATAATGTACCTTGGTTTGACAGTGGATTTTCTTACATTCTCATAAAAATGCACTAGAGACAGTGTAATCAAAATTTTTCTGTCATATTTTTGCTTACTTTTTCTATGGCTTTTAGACCCTGGTCACTGTTTTCCATCAACATAAAATCTTATAGTTTTAAATCATTGTGGCTGTTAAAAATAATTAAGAATAAAATACTTAAATACATTGTCATACGTAAAACAACTAAATCTCAAGTTAAAGAATTCACAGAATCGAAAAATCTCTTTTCTTTCAAGGGAAATTTACATTCAAAGATTTTTGGGTATCCCAGTAGTGAAGTCACTATGATGAATTAAAAAATGCTGACATACAAAATCTACAATATCAAACATCTACACTTTTTTACGAAAGAAGTTTCTCAGGGAATACACTATTTTTCAAATGTTCTTCCAGAAAAGCAATGAATCCATTTCAGAATCCAATTTTTTTTTTTTTTTTTTTTGTTACAGTCTCTTTTCATTTTTTGCTGACGTGACAATGACCGAGGATGCAAAAATACCTGAATAATAATTTTTTTTGTTTTTTGAAAGCAATAATAGTCCTAGTTTCAGAAATACTTACCTCAACCACTGAGAAAACTTTGTTTTTAAGATACAATGAGCAGCCAAGAATTCAAAAAGGGCCTGGATCTAGTTGTGCAAGTATATTTCCCAAAAAAATATAATTGGAGTTTTTCCACTAAGTGTCAAAGATTTTGTATGAAAAATTTCATGAAATTAAGTAATTTTTCGATAGTTAAATTTTTTAAATATTCAATTCATTTTGATGACATCACAACTAAGCATATTTTCCATTAATATTAAAAGCCAGTAAGCCAGTATATCAAAGGAGTTTGATTCAAGTGAAATCTAGTGAATATGAATTTTACCTTTCTTTAAAAACAGGTTAGACAAGTCAGATAGCAGTTTCTGGCTCTTTCTTATCAATAAATGAAGACAATTTTGAAGAATTCCACTGTTTCTAATTTATTTGCATTGGATACAGGGAAAACAGATAAAATAATCTTTTTTATAGGTTGTGAAAGTTGAGCTGAAATTGAGTTACACAGTAATTGCCTTACAATCAAAAGTGTCTGAATTCAAGATTGAAAGAATTAAAAGAAATTTCAAAACCATAAGAAAGAAGTGTTGTCTAGCACTCTGAAGTGACTTGGATGAAACACCTTCAGTACCAAAGGCTGATTTCCAAGTTGGTCCTGTACTGATGCCCTTACTGACTTGGGGTCCTGACATAATTAATCTGCATTATTAACTCCTAACCATTTCTGACATATGATACCAAAAGAAAGAATGTTAATGAGTTTGTTAGACCCTGAATGTAAGCTAAGAGGACTACCACTTCATATTGCAACACTCGGCTATCATTATCACGTCATATTTAAAAACTAAACTTACCAAGTTTTCCAATCTTGTTTCTACTAGTAACATTTTCTGCCATCAAAGCCAAAGCCTTTAATGCAAAGACGCTTGTTCCAATGTTCTATAATCAAATGTTCAAAAATACCAATTAAACACTAAAAATATTTTGGCATTTTAATACACAAAGTTTTGATAATTGATTACTCTAAACAGGGTGCTAAAGCCCCACTTAATTTTCATGTTATGATCTAATCATAGCGCTGAATATGAAAATCAACACTTCTTTGATGGAGGCAAAGTGAGAAGATAGAGAAACCTGATTTATAAGCTCAGCCATTGAAACTGCTCTGGTATTTGGAAAAGAATGAAATAAATGCTGAAGGAAATTACAACACACACTGTGTTTTTCCGTGACCTCTGCAATTCTTAGTTGCTTTTTGCAAAGGCAAAGCTATCTGAAATTCAAAGGCTGTAGATGTTACCATGTCTGCAGGCAAACCATTCAATCCTGATTCGTTCCATCCTTCTTCATCTTCTGCATAGTACTTACAGTTATATATATTTTGGTGAAAAAAATTTTAGAAAACAATCTTCATGCCAAGAAAATTCCTTTTATGATAAAGTGACGAGCTTTTGCACAAAAAGATACTAATAGACTTGTGCTCTGACTAGATCTGTTTTTTATTAACGGTTTAAATTTTTCATTTTAGTAAATTTCTTCTTTATGATACAAGGGTAAATAAATTCATCTGATCTTTTCTTCAACTTATTCTGAACACTTTGGTAGGAAGTTTGTATAATGTCATCAACAAAATTTGCCTTTCTGCCAATAGGTTGTCAAAAATCAGTAGTTTGGAAATCAAACTTTCAGAAACTATAGAAAGAAAACAAAAAGAGCTATTCTGAGACGTTAAATTCAGCATCGGTAGTTACTTCTTCCAATTACTAAATAAAGATTTCTCGAAGAAACACACATTCCATAAAATATTCAACAAAAACAATGTTAAGCTGAGATACAGCTGTATGCCAAGCATAAAATCAATCATTAATACACACAACAAAAAAATCCTTACTAACACGAACTATGAAAGCAAATGTAATTGCAGAAACAAATGAACAACCAGTGCAAAGTGAATAACATTGTGTACAAGGCAACAATACCATGTGATGACAAGGATTACGGGGAAAAAGTACATATCGGATTATGTGAAACGCCTTTCAAAGAACGGTATGCCAACCATCAAAAATCATTTAAAAATGAAGAATAGTCAAAGGAGACAGAGCTCGTACAAGAATATTGGAGATTGAAATCCAAAAGCCCAAAAGTCATCCGGTGAATAATGAAAAAATGGTCACCATACAAAGAAGATAGCTGAACATGCAATTTACGCATTAACGGAAAAAAAAAATTCACCTTTGAAGTGAGCTTGTACCCAAGCCCAGGCATCAAAATAAGTTTACACTGGGCAATCATCAAAGGAAGCATCAAAAATGACGTCACTTTTATATTAATTTATGTAATTTATGTGATACCATTGTATTGCCTTTTATTAAATGTATGTTTAACGCTTTTTATATCATTTGGCTGAAGATGGCGAATAGGGTGAAACTCCGAGTACCAAATAACCTCAATGTTTTCATTCGCCAATAGCAAATAGATAC
>JANSTP010094340.1:0-13373 GCA_025330745.1 Cladonema radiatum | reverse complement strand
CAAACACCATTGCACTTGCATGTCTAGGAAAAAGTATGCACTTTAGTTTTCCTCCATTTGTAAGAAATATCCTTAGTGGAAAAAAATTGAAAAGGAGGTATGATTTTAATCCAATAATGGGAATATAAAACAGAATCCAAAAAGAACTGACTAGGTATAACGTATAGTATTAAAATAGCATTTGGCAACCGTCGTCATAGCAAAATCAATAATGTATGTTAATATTGAAAGTGTAAAGATACGAAGAGAAGGTGTTGTGTCTAGCTGCTGCACCAGACAGACATTTTTACACATCAGCCAGGCAGGGCAGGGTGATGGAGGAAAATTAATGTAATATAAACATAATTTCTTGACGGTAGCAGATAATATCAATACAACATGGGTTAGTCTGACAGCAGAAGTAGAGAGACAAAAAGAGCACACAGCCAGACTTGAGTTGTGAGAAAATTACCTAGCTAGCTAGCTACCTACTTTTTGTGGACATTTTATAAAAGCTAACCTGACTTTGCTGAAGGACATCATTACTTTCTTCAAGGTGTAATTCTTCTTCAAGCCTTGAATTTTCTTCCATTCTTTTATTACAGTGTTTGATTTGAAATATATAACAAATTTTTTTAAAAAAAACTCCAAAAAATAACAAACCACTAGCTAACAAACGATATCACTCACTCTTCAGGAAAAAAAATTTGTTGATTTTCATTCACGTGTTTTCTCTCTTCACTTTTCCTTCTAATGAGTTCCCGACTTCACTTTCCTTATTTTAATTATGAGATAATACATATAATTTTTTTCACGTAAAACCGTCCACAGAAAAAGAAAAAAACGAAATCGATTTTTCATTCATTTCTTCTTGTCCACAACTCTTTAATTTTAGAATCAACAGCGATAATTTTGTCCAGAGAATGTGTATATTTTATATAGCTTGATTTGCGATAGAACATGGCCTCTGCAAAAATATAATGTCACTCAATTAAATAGAGTCGATTGGCTGCTAAGAAAACGTCTTGTCGTTTTCGGTTAAGTAAAGATTAGTTTCATTTTTTAATATTTTGACAGCGTCAGGCTCGCAGCATCTAGCTAAACCACATTCACTGTAACACTGTAACAATGAGGCCTCTCGTCATTGCATAAAAAACATAAAAAATTGGTATGGATGCCTCCTTTGATTGCTTGTTGTCTTTCACAATTTTTGTTACCACTCTTGCATAGCAGCAAGAATGTTTTTCCTTTCGGTGTTGACTAAATATTGGTTCAAAAATTCCTTTCATCGTTCCTTTTGCGTGTGCCAGCTAAGCAGTTTTGAAAAAGGTATGTTAAGATTTTTGGTTGAATGTTTTTGAGCACAATATACTTTATGAAGGTGACAAAGTTGAAAGGACTTTAGTATACGCTATTTTAAAGACTTTTGAAGAAGGTTTTCAATTCACCTTTTTTCCAAATAAAATCAATGTGAATAGAAAATTTAAAACATTTTGTAATAAAGTAATACGTTCTGTATATTCTATAGCTGAAAGCAAAAACCAGCTTGTTTAGAGAGAAAGGTCTTTTATTATAGCTTATTCAGCAAAGAATTTCCTTTCCAACGTTATATCATTCAAAGGTTTTGAGAAATATAATTTTCCTTGACTGCAAACGGAAAACAACACAAAATTTAGAATAATTTTTTGTCCTCAATATCGTTAAAAATCTCATTTCAATTCAGTTCTTCAAAGAAAATCTTTGCTAACAGAATTGTTAGATCGTCAGACAGAATTCCCTGTCTATTATTGAAGTTAACAAACAGAAAAGAGCTTCTTTCGCAACTGAAGATCAGGGCTATATCATGGCAATGCAAGCAGAAAGAAGGTGAGTACAGAGGACCATAGTAACTCTGTATGTGTATGTATTTTACCATATTCAGGGCTTAGACATCACAACTTTCAAAAAATTGTAGAAAATGGGGACCCTTTGGCTTTATTACCGATAAGAGTTGATAAAGAAAAAATGTCTTGTATTTGCTGTAAGCTCCCCAAGCCAATAAGATCTAAAATATTTAATTACAAAGAATTTGTTGAATCAAATAGATGACATGCTAAATAACAAATCATTGCTCCCATGTGAA
Organism: Cladonema radiatum; assembly: GCA_025330745.1. Classification (NCBI taxonomy): domain Eukaryota; kingdom Metazoa; phylum Cnidaria; class Hydrozoa; order Anthoathecata; family Cladonematidae; genus Cladonema; species Cladonema radiatum. Next base: position 11,272 of record JANSTP010094340.1, on the reverse strand, counting down.
TGCTCCTCTTCACCTTATAAGAATAGTGGTCATCAACAAATAGTGAGTGGTGATCTCTCTCTAGTAAACTACATAAGATACTCTCCAGTGGCTTCAAATACAAATTGCTTGTGCAAATTTCTTTGCTACAATGTCTCCAAGAAATTAAAATTTCCTTAAACCAGTATAAAGAGAAGCTTTAGAATATCACACAATAATATGTCTTTGCTGACAGGAAAAGGCATGTTATTGAGGAAGTTCAAGCTAAAATTAATTAAATAAAAATGAAAATAAAATGACGGAAGATAAATGATATATTTAAGGATAAACAAGTTGTTTATTGTCTACAAAGTTTAAAGCAAGGATTTGTTTTAGTAGCAATTGATAAAGCTACAAATAATGTTGCCTTTGTCTGTGAACGGTTTTATATTAATGTTTTGTTTAAGGAATTTGGCATTGACGGTTATGCTAGCCCTCCATATCAGTATCTGAAAGATGTGGGAGCAGACAAAATTATACAGAAGCATACCTGTTTCTTAAAATCTAAATTTAATGTGTCAGTGAGCGACCAAAATATTAGGCTTCCTTCGGCATACTGGATTCCGAAGATGCATAAAAGTCCAGTCGGATCTGAGTTCCTCATAGCAAGTAAAACTTGTACTTTACAGCAAATAAGCAAAAAGATATCGGCTGCATCAATAATAATAACATATATCTATCTATGTGCATGATTACAAAGATGAGGAGCACGGAAATGCATATAAAAGCAATCTAATGGGCCCCAAAAAAAATCTAACACCATTCCAAAATAAATCCAACACACGAAAGGACTCAAAATCAGATATAAGTGGCTTGTTTTGTTCTTTTAAAATTTAATTTGAAAAGATTTATGGATGAAATCTTTGCTTTATCTGAACTTTTAGAAAATTCATTCTAAATTTCAACACCTTTACATCTTAGCGAATTCCTCTTGTGACGGACTGTGTTCCAAGAATATACATACAAATGATGACTGAAAGCTTTTATTCACTCGGAAAAAATATTTGAAGTGATTCTGGTATAAGATTACGATATAGACGAAAATCTCATAGCAGAAAATATCCTCAATTTTCAGCATTTTAGCGTAAATAAAAACCGTACCAACATGACCGTCATTTTTTAGAAAATAAATCAACTTCGAGCAGCGTTTTTGCAAGGAGAAGGGTCTTTCTAAAAAGTCATTTGTTGCGAACTGCCAGACTAAGCACCCATAAGTAATAAGAGATTAGGAAATAGCATAATATATATTGAGTGCGGTTTTCTGAGGGACAAAGTATCTTATATTGGATGGAATCTCAGTTGTTATAGACAATTTTCTAAACAAAACTTCAAAATGGTTTCTCCAAGACAGGTATTAATCAATTTGATCACCCAAATACCTGACAGAGGTTCTTGGCTCAAGAAGATAATCATTAATTGTGAAAGCGGAATTGTCAGGAATACAACTTTTAGATTTAGGTCAGAAAATAATTAATTCAGTTTTTGATTCATTTAGTAATAATTTGTTTCAATAAAGCCAAACACCTAATAATTTACGTTCAACATTCATTGATTTTGAAATAGCAGTAAAGTTTTTCCCTACAGCACAGAGATTTGTGTTATCAGCAAATAGATGAACTGTGGCATGTTTTAACGACAGTTTTAGGTCATTAACATAGATTATGAACAACATAGGGCCGGATATGGAGCCTTGTGGTGCACCGCAAACAACAGTTTTGGTAGTAGATGAACGGCTATTAACAAAAACAAACTGTCTTTGATTTTTCAAGTAAGATTTAAGCCAATCATGTGAGCATCCATAGATTCCAGGATGATAAAGTTTAGATAGTAAAAGTTCATGATTGACAGTGTCCAAGGCTTTCTGTAAGTCAATAAACACGACACAAACTATTTTATCTTTATCTATATGTTCTTTTAGCAGTTTAATTAAGCTTAATAGAGCCTGATTGGTCGAATTTTTCTGTCGAAATCCAAATTGACGAGAATATCAGATGTTATATCTTTCAAGAAAACCGTTTTAAAACAAATTGAAGCTAACAACAGCATATCAAAATATTTTTTCCACCTTAACACATTTTGAGTTGGGCAAAGCAACAAATCAGTAGTGGAAGCAATGCTCAAAATTAACTTCAAATCTGTCTGTGTAAACACTTTTGATATTTCAACTTTATATACTAAACTTCAGCATAACAAAACCTGTTGAGGTTAAAGATAACGTAATCGACTTCTGGTTTAATAGAAAATCGAATGAGTATTTGTCAGTGGCAGAAGGGTCTCTGGTGCTCGATGGCTAAAACCTAAACCAAAAGAAATTTTTTTCACTAAAACTTCATTAGAGAAAGATGTAAAAATGCTTATAACAAATTGTTATTTTGCATTGGGAGATCTTTTATTTTTGCAAACAAATGGGATACCAATGGAGTCTGATCCAGTTCCCTTCTTTGCAAACCTTTTCCTGCATTATTGTAGATCTGGATGGGTTAAGAAAACATGGATGTAGACATGGTAAGTTATTGCTGGCGCTTTTTTCTGAGATGGCCATAACATGATAGTAATTTGTTATGATATTAATCACCTGCTTAATGATTTAAGGTTTTGCTGATATAGGTCAATTAATAGCTACAGTCTCTATTATCTCTATATTTCTTTAGGTGGTGCATGCTTTTCCATATATAACTGATACAGCAAAACGCTGAGCAGGTGTTGAATTTAGAGACTCATGAATATAAATTTAAGACACAAAATATCATCTACTGTATTTTTTTAATTAACCATGGTTAAAAAATGCAGAAACCCCACGTAAATCTTGTTTAAAAATGTGCTTTATTCACATTTGTTAAAGGATTTTTAGGCACACTCTTTTCCTAAAATCTTGTCATTATCCGGGGAGCATTTTCTCCTTGCCCCCTTGCTCAAGCTGCCGCTGAATTAGATATGATACGAAGTCACACTTTTGATAGTAAATGGGAAGAAAATGCCTGAAGGAAGAGCCTTTTATTTACAGATCGGTTTACGGATTAAATCTGTTGATGTTGTCATCCCAGTTCTTTAATAGTGTGTATTTCACATTGTATTACTAATATTATTGGACGTGAAATACGTATTTTAGTAGGAGTAATAGTGTAGCACATTGCTTAGGCCTTGATATAATCTCAAACATTGATTACTTTCTAAATACTATTAACAAGCTATTAACAAAGACAGTAACTTTTTCAAGACGTTTGGCATTGAACGGTGTATAGATTAGTGTAATACCTTATTGAGTTCATTTCTGACAGGGCTTGCTGTAAAGGATTTTAGGACAGAATGCCCAAAAGTTCAAATTGCTATTGTGCCATGTATTGAACATTTTTTTTTTCTGAGAAACTGAATTTGGTTCTGCCATTTAATTTTGTTGTGAATCTTCTCCAGTCATATGAGCAACTCAAAAGCTGTTCCTGAAGGTAGCTATTTCACAGTCAATAATTGGCTAGAAAGAGTAATAGTTCTACCACTCTTATGTGCCCTAAAGGGGAAATAGATACTTTCACCAATATATTGTGAAAAGTTATAGGGTTAAGGCTACCAAAAACTCATCACCAAATATTTTTTCTGTTAGTATCCAATTTGTCTTAGATACTGACAGTAAAGTCCAAGCAAACAAGTTGCTGAAACCAAATTTTTGTGAAAAAATGACCAGAACATTTACCAAAAAATGAAGGATACTCTAACCATATCCAAAAGAGAGTTGATTCTCACAAAACCTACCAAAGCCTAAAGATCTTGCTATTTGATACTGTCAAAGAAATGATCAAATTATTCATTCACGACACACAACCTGATTAAGTAACATTCTTTGTTATAGGAGTCATCACCTTCGTATGGTTTAGTATTAAAAAGATTCATGCTTAATTATGCATTGACAATTTATATTTAAAAGATTGGGAATCCAAGTGACAACAGACTATTTCATACTGCTGGAATATATAAATTAATGCCATTGCTTTATTGTGTCATCCATCCAATATATCAGGACATTGAGTATCATGATTTAATAATGCAATGGTCTCTCTTACCCTGAAAAAGTTAAAAATATCAGGAATAAAAAACATTACGTTTTATATAACAGACACTGAAGTTAAAAATCAAGAGCTAATAAGGCAATAAACTACTAAAGAACTATCAAGAACTAATAAAACAGTCGGTTTTTTGCTTTTTGTTATGCTTTTTACAATGAAACTTTATAGTTCTCAAAACGATTTGATGTCACAACATAACCAACAGTAACTGGAGGTGTTGTCGGCTTCAGATACAAATAGTGCCCCACAGAGGGCACACTTTGTTTTACTATGACTGGTTATTATCTTCCCATTTCAAAGCATATCTATATTGGGGGTTGAAAGTCTTAGTAAATTATCACTCAACATATCTGCTGGTCTTGAAACACTTAACACACCATTGTTTGAATCATTAAGATGCATACTAAGAATTGATGACATATTGCCAGTGTTGCTTTCAACAATACTATTGCTTGTAAGCATTGGAATTTCTATGGCCAAATCATGTTGAGAGTTTTCATCTTCTTGAAAATAGGGCCACCTGATATGATCCCCAGTGACTATTGTGAGTTTCTTCATTTTTAAATTAATCCCGGCTCTTCTTTGTCTTATGGACATATATCAAAGGTGTTGATTACGTTGATAGACCTCACTAAGCACTGATTTTTTGACGATCACCACTAGTAGCCTTCCTTGGAGATTCTTGATGTCTCTTCCTTTCCATTAATCTGATTTTTACTCCTCTTTTTTTCTTATTGAAGTCTTTGACAACAGGTGTAGCATCATTCTGCTGATCACCTCTCTCTTCCCGAACACTGGCATTTTCTTCTTCCATAACAGCCTGCAGAAAATAGAAATATAAATTAAACTGGGCCTCAAGTAAATCATATTCTTTCTCATACTGTGGATACACAGGCAGCAAAAATTATCTTTAATTAACCTTTCTAAGGCAGGAAAGTTAAAACTAGAGTGATCAGCAGGCTAGATACAGCCAAAAATCTTAACAAAAGAATTCTTAGAGGATGAGAAGCTCCATAGGTTACTTAATATTTCATGATACTAGCTGTATGTTCTGTGTGTGTTTGCATGTAAAACCTGATTTTAATTCGGTCATATATATACAAAAAAAAGGAATAGCAATGGCCTATCAAAACCGAATAAAATCCCATAAAAACTTTGTACAAATAAAATAAAATAGATATGCACAACATGAAAGTAATTTAAATCAAATTAGATTAAATTGACTAAATGAACAAGATAAAAACTAGCACACATTAATGGACTTGTCGTATATTTGTTGTGTGTGTTGCCAATTGAGTTGAAAGAGATAATCCTCAGTGAGTCTTCTTGAAAGTTTCCTATATGGTTCTTATAAGAAGGGCAAGTGTTCCATGCAAAATATATGTTAGCAGACACAGAATTATCTTTTTCAAGAAGTTCCTCAAAAGAGCTACCAGAGTCAGTGTAAACCAATCTTAGTGCCTTTTCATGACGTCTATTAATTTTCTTAAGTATTTTTCGGAACATCCAAAGTAAGGCACAATGTTGAAATTGTGCTAAATGATCTACCCTAGATTTTTTTGGAGTTAAATAACTCCCCATCCTGTTTATAACACTCAGATTTCTGTTTTCCTCATGCTTATTTATATATCTGACCTGAATCCAGCAGATGACACTTATGACTGTTTAATATCATGAAATTGCATTGAAACCAACATAAGGCTAAAGTTGAGTTGGTTTCTAATACATCAAAAAAACATTGTCTATACTAACATCTATTTGACTGGGGTGCTGAGGGAAAGTTATCAGAATCCGCCCTCTCACTTTTCTCATGAATCGAAGATTGTCTGAACTTGAATCTTCGCACGAAAAGAGACCATTAAGAACCACAATAATTTTAAGAACCACAAAAAATTGACCGGGAGGTCGCTATTTTGATGATATAACCATTGATATTTTCTTAGATGTACTCTGGCATTTACAAGCATTTTTTTCTGTCAAATTACGACTGCATAGGTTTGAATTTATCAGAAAAAACAAAACTAGCTACTATTAAGCATAAATCGAGAAATGGTGGGGGAATTGTATTTTGGCAATTTTGGGCAGTTGGGCTAATATTTGTTACCCCATATTTAGATAAGTAAAACTCGAAAAGGGATTCTTTGCATGATAGTAGACCAATGTAAAACAATTTAAAAAATAAAAACATTAGTCCTAAGGGTACCTCAAGTTTGATGACGTCATCATACAATTGTTTTAAGGCTCCACAATCTTGAAAACAAGCAAAAAACTGGAAAAAAATAACTATTTTTCCACTAGACCTTTAGAGGAACTTTCAAACTATTGACAAAAACTAGAAAAACAATATCTTGAATTCAAAATTTGCAGTTGGAGCCTTTATAGTGATATTTGGATAATTTTATTGGCTATTTTTCACCATTTTATCCCCAAAAATTTTATCAAAAGTCACCAAAATTCATGCTTCAATCTAAAGTAGAACAGAAGTAATTTAAAAAAGTTTGACTGGGGGTAAATTAACCCCATTCACTGGTTCAAATAGAGTTCAGTCACATGCAAGACAAGTTGTGTTATCAGGAAAATCACAAAAGTCCATTTTTTGTTCATTAATATAATATAATAATATGATATAATAACTAATATGAAAGTAAAAGGTCCTAGAACAGAGCCTTGCAGTACTCCTTGTAATAATCCAGCCACTAAAATTAGAATTCATCTTAACATCTTGCCATATTTCTGAGAGATAACTTATAATCATCAAAAGAACTAATTTACCAAAAAAAAGCAGAGACCATTGCAGAAATTTGATTTAAGTAGCAGTGCAGTACAGGGTGAAAAGCACTTCGTTTGTTGAGCAGAAGAAAGTATTTTACTTAACCTGTAGATAGACATTTGTTCCACATATATTTGACTCTAAAATTTATTTTTTTATAGTAAATATTAAACATAGATAGTGATCATGGCCAAGTTCTGGTATTTTGATTGGTTTTATGAGTTTAGAAAAGAAATGCCCAGGTATTTTTTCTAGAGGATTTATCTTTATCAACAGATCCTCAAAGGGAATCTTTTTATCGTCATAAACAACTCTTAATAAAAAGCTGTTTCGTAAATGTTATTTATGGGACTATATTCGGTTCCATACGGCGGTTTTGAAAAATTGAGTTATTGAGCACCTATAACTCACACACTTATTTTACAGCACCACACACTTATTTTACAGAAATATAGCAATTATGCATAAGAAATCTTTATTTTAACCAAGGAAATATTATCATGATTCAAAAAACTATTAAATATAAAGATTTACTCTTTATTATTTACGCTTTTTGATATACATTAAAATATTCTTAATACATAGCCAAATGTTGCCATGACCAGTAGCCAGAAATGTTTCCAAAAAGCTCAAGAAGTCCTTTCACTTCAGTTTTTTGTGAGATAAATTCTAAATGATTCCTATCAGCATCAATTATCTCTTGCCTAGATGGAATTCAAATTTAAATTTACCCTGAAAGTTTTAACAGAAATGGCAAATAAGAAGAAAATCAAAAGAGTGGAAGGAGTTTTTCTTTTGGACTTTTCAAAATAAAAAAAAGAGGTCCACCTTTGGTAATTATGAAATACAAAATTTTGCCAGAACGTCCCTCATTTCTTCTAGAAGCAAAATATTTTCTGACTGTTGTGCTGGATTTTTGTTCTGATACAAGTTTCAGTTTATAAATATTCAAAAATATATGAGGCAAACTGAGGAAATTGGCGAGTTTGTTCACTTGAGTGTCTATATCACATATTGTTTTTCAACAGCAAAATTTGTAATGACCATTTTGATTATCCTCCTAGAACGTAACCTGGAAGGGATTTGAAAATACATAAAATGTATGCCAGGTGGTTTCCCCTCTGTTTACTACGCAAATGCTAAGACAAAATATGAATATTTGCGATTAAAAAATCAGATAAAGTTATACTACTTAACTCAAAGTTTTCATGTTTGGATGAAGCAATAATTTTTGCATAGCTGTGTCCGTAGCCGAGGAATTATTAGTTCATCTGCTTGATAGATAAGTCGAAAAACAGAATTGACAATCCGCAAAGACTTGCCTTGGGAATTATCTAATTTGCGAGGATGTAAATACATGTCAGATGATAAAGGAGTAATAATGATATGTGTATGATAAATGTCCGATAATGAGTTCTGACTGTTCACATTGTGAAAATTGAGAGAAAAAGTACCGGTAGATGCAACGAGAGACATTGGTTGACGATGGACCTACCATGGGAATATTAAGGAGAGCATCTAGCGGTGTTAACCGAGACTTGATTGAAACCGAAAGAAAAGCAGGAAAGGGCAATGGTTGTGAGTAAGTCCTGAGATAAGGCGGAAGATGGCGAAGTCAGGGCCAACAGTAGAGCGCTGTGAGGAAGCGATCTGCACTGCGTGAAAACCAGACAGAAAGTTATGATGCTGACAACTTTGTAGAAAAATATTATCACCTGGAGCAGCAGACATCCAGGTGGTGAATCGCTGGTATTGAGTTAGAAGCTGTTGAAGGGGGCTGCTGCTGGGCCTTCGGAGGGTAGTCTGAAAGAGATTTTAGCAGCATCGCCAAAATACATTGTAAATTGAGTTGATTGGTATTGTTGAATCATATTTGAAGGAAACGGATTTACTGCTCGTTCTGCTGTATCTGATATAGCAACAACTGGCTAGAAAATGCAAGGTCTGACTAGCTGTCATTCTTGAGCTTCTAACTGCGTAAGCTTTGTCTGACGATCTGACAAGTCGTCAGCTTAGCCACAAACACATGGAGGATGCATCATTGGGCCAGCAGTTGGTGTAGATGGAATTTTGCTGACTAGTGGAGATGGCTTGACCTTGTCATTTGTATTTGATGATGGTGGACCAACACAATTATTTCCAAGAGGAGAAAAATGTGCTTCTTTATAGATATTTTACATTCTGGGCACCCTAAATTACAAAAAGATGTTGACTGGTCTAAGTGCAATAACTTTATGTATAAAGTAGTTGCTGAGGCTTTACTGTAGGTGTTGAATAGAAGCTAAACGTTGGATGAGCTCCTAATCCTTCAACAGTTTCGCCATCCAACTCAGAATCAGAGGAGCAGACAAGTATACTGAATAAATAGCAACAAGAAGATCTACTTAGCTGCATCATTCAAAGATAATATAGTGGATAACAAGGCTATAGATAATTGAATGTTGCATTCGAAGGTTGCTGTTCAGACGATATTGTAGCAAAGAAGTACAGAGAGGACGTACTAGGTGGGAAAACGAAAGTAAAGAGTCATTCGAGGAAACCATAAACAACGAATTCTGGAACATCAGTATTTTTCTTGTTTCCGAAAACCCATACTTTATATTATCAATAACAAACAATTTTTTTGATATATATTTCATTTATTAGAAATGCTTTCATATATGTTTAGAATCATACTTAATCTCTTTAAAAGGAAAGGAGATGGTCGTATCATGTGATTTCTATTATCATTTTTTGATAATAAATCTATTCAATATCAGCAATTTCATAAGTATTGGTTTTCGAAAACTGCCTCATAAATCAGCATAATTGAACAATTTTTTAACTTGATAAGCCAAGAAACATTAAGTGTAGAATTATTTAAAATTTAGTTTATAAAATTCTTTATAAGTGATATCAATAAGTTTTATTGATAGAAGCATTGCGACAAAAAGCATCAATATCATTGGTACAGGACCTCTGCAATCAGCTGGACATGTTACCATCATATCCACCTCTGAGTAGGTGTTACTTCCAAGCATTTTAGAAACAAACATTGTGGGAGCCACCAAAATTGTGGGGGCCAACAAGTGTATGCCATTGAAGCCATTGCATTGTCCCTAGATTAGTATATAATAATATATGATAATTCAAGGAAGGTGTGGCAACCTTGTGATTTCGGCCAACCTTAAAATTACAAAATAAAAGTAAAGAAAATAAAGAAGTAAATAAAGAAAAGAAAATATTAAAAACTTGGAAAAGAATTATCAATCTAAGGGAAAAACAAATAGAGATAAAAGTGATAACCTTGCATAGGCTTCTAGAATTGAAAAAAGGACAGTCAAGGTAGAAAAAAGAGAGAGAGAAAGAGAGTGACAGAGAGAAATCTTAAATAGATAAAAAATTTAAAGGTAAGAAAATTGCTGCCTTACTCTCTGGCAGTTTTGCGAGGAATGATTGCAAAAATTAAACTTTTTTCTGTTTACCAGTATCAACCAGTATTAAAAATTACCAGTATAACCGTCGGACATTGGACAATGACTGATGGATTATGTAGATATTTTTAGATATTACTAGAAATGGTGGTTATTGTCTATCTTCTTCACAATTTTCGATTTTATGTTCACGTCATTAATCCCATCAACCTCTTAGATTGCCGCATTTGTCATGTGATGTTCGCTAACTGCAGTGAAAAACAGAGAAATATGTGCCCCAAACGTTAATCCAAAACAGAGTGTTTATTAAAGAGCTACTTATTGATACTACGTTTACACTAGAGAAATTTCCCGGATAAATTTTTTTTATCCGGATAAATGTTAATCCGAAAAAGTTTTTAACATAATTTTTTTTATCGGATTCATGCTTTTTACACATGTTTTTTAATTTCCATGCAAATTGTGTGTTTATGATAATATTTTTCTAACTTTATATCTTTTTCTCTTTATAAAATTTAGCTAATATAAGGAGTACATAACGTTTTTTGTTCTGATATTTCAATATTTTATCATGCCTCCGAAAAAGCAGAAATTAGACAAATCAAAGTCAGGATCTTTTATTTGGACAGACGACGAGGTTCAACTCTTGCTAGATACGATTAAAGAATACAAGAGCAAAAAGTTGTACGACGAAGAAGGAACTGATTGGGAGACAGTGAAAGAAAAGTACATTCATATTAAAAATGAATTTACTAAAAACCTCCCTGACGAGAAAACGCCGTCTTTTCCACAAAAAAAGAAGATTTTACGAAAGAAAGGATCACGCCAAAGATAAAAACATTACATAAAAATTATAGAGCAGCATTAGACTCAGGACGTAGGAGCGGAGGTGGACGAGTTGTGACTACATTTTACGATATTTGCAGTGAAATCTGAGCTGGTTCCCCGGCTACAGAAGCAATTTCTAGTGGTGTAGAAACTCAAACTAATGATGATATTGACGAAATACCCAC
>JANSTP010094229.1:0-13376 GCA_025330745.1 Cladonema radiatum | reverse complement strand
TTTTATTAAAAGTCAAAAAATTAAAATATCTTCACCAGAATATATTCCTAATATATAAAATTCTGTTGGTTTTCCCTTCTGAATTCTTTCTTCACTAATATTATCCGTTTAGTGTTTGTAATTTTACTAGCCCATGGTTACACTGGTTCGATAATTTTTGGATATATAAACCGTAGGGGATATTAGGGATTTTTTTAGAAACATTGAAGAAACAAGGATGTTTTGCTAATTTGTTTGAAGGTAGGGGTGAAAAAGGGGAGTTTCATAACAAAATAATTGATTTTCATTTGATAATTCCATTCATAAAACTATCTTTTCTTGCAATATAAATTGTATGAAAACCCTGTTTTGTTTACCGAAAACGTCAATGTCTTGTAAAAACGCCAAACGGAATTTTACCAGGGAGAAAAAAACTCGTAAATTTCAATTCTTTTGAAAATTTGCAGCACGCTCCATCTCCTATCCCAACTCTCACTTCCCTCCAGTCGATGAAAAGTTATCAATAACCATGTATCCAGCTGAAGTTTAATAGTGATACCCCATTCTCATGCTAAATTTGGTTGAAATAGGTATTTAGTTTCATTGGAGTATTGAAAAGCTGTTTCTTCCTTTTAGCATGTTTTTCAAAAGAAAAGAATTTCGAAAAAGTTGTAGACTACACTAATAAGGTAAAAATTTTATTCAATTTTTCCCCCAGGTACTGTAACCTTTCTCTCCGCTATAATTTATCAATGGTTCGATACCTCGTGAGAATCCCCATGTTACATATATTTATGTAAATGTTGTCAATAGCTAGGAATATCAATGTCTTTGCGCTATCATGGCTAAGCTATCAATGTAACCTGTTCACTACATGACAACTAGACTTTCTTCCTTTACAGCTTATGTCTAATGACCTGTGTCTGGACAAGCCTTTGTTTTTTCATCCCCTCCAGGATTCATAGTATCACTCAACGAAGGAAAGTCTTTAACTGGGCTGACGGTCTCAACCACGAAATTCAGCGAACTTTTGTTTTAAAGAGGTTTCGACACTTATGCTGGAGCGCAATACCTTAAAAACTACCACTTAAAAAGTACACCCAAAAGTAACTGATGTTCTTGTTTTCAGGCGCTGGAACTTCAACCAGATAACGTTAAAGCATTATTCCGAAGAGCGGACGCATATATAAATATGAAAGATCCCGATAAAGCAGAACAAGACCTTCTAGCTATCAAAAAATTACAACCCGACGGTAGGACATTTTTTTTGTAATTTCAGTTTAAAATTTGTGCAGTTTATCAGAATTTTAGCTCCTTTATTACGCCCCTTCTCCGAGATTAGGGCCATCCGATAGATTAATGCCTGCGTCATCTTTCCCATTCTTCCATTATATACTGCTTTGTAAGAGGCTTTTAAGTCCCTTTTAAGATTTTGTGCAGTGCTATTTCTAAGTTAACGCTGATATAAAAAATATTTGAATAAGTAAATAAGTAATAAATAAGTAAATAAGACCAAGAGGGATAGATAGATGAACAAGGGCTGGAGATGAGGAGTGTGAATTTTTGAAGTATGACTCTTTCGTACATTAGGATTTTTCATGGCAATATTTCTGAGCCCTGTTTCTTTGCATGTATCTTTTATATTACTGCTATCAGACATTTATTCTTCAGGTTTCGGCTCCTGGACTTAAATCACACTAAAAAAGTGATAAAGTTTGGTCATCAAGAAACCATGACTTTTAGATTTACAGCGGAGCAATGGCAATTGATTCCCGATCCGGTCTGGATAGGACTAAACTTGAACTTCTCAAACTGTTAAATTCTTCCTGCTTATACTATCTGCCTGCGTCAAGCAAAACCAACGTTTCTTTTGTTTGAACTCAAGAGAACTTCCTTACACCCTAGCTCCCGGATTACACCCTTACACCCCCAGCACCAGTATATAATTTTTCTAGATATAGAAGCCTTTCGCTCTATTATTTGATAACCTCTGTAATATCCTACAAAGTTTTTAAGGTAAACTTGTTTCTTTTGCTTTAGACACTAGTTATGAAAGACATCTCCCCGTGCTGCAAGCTTTACGGAAAGATACGCTACGTAAGGAGAAAGATATATACAAGAAAATGATGGGTAACGGAACGTGACGTCCTTTGATAATTAGCTAGTTTTTTCTTATGGTTTTTTATGATGTATAGAATTGTTAATTTATGATACCAAGAGTTCTTTTTTACATATACTTTTTGTGTTTTTTCCTCTTCTTTGTAATCTCACTAGTCAGCGAGTTCCTACATGTACCCAAGAACCTTCAATGGGTGGAAGGCGTGGTCATTAGGGAAATATAGGTAGAGAGAGACCTATAGTCTACCTTCGATAAGTAGAATCAATCCTTGGTCGCTTGGGTTTGCTGTACTTGATGATTTGCGTCAAGTTAAAGGGGGTGTCATACTTAAATTCATTTTTTTAAAGTAAAGGTCATTTGGAAGAGCCCTTTGCATGTTTAAAGAATCTTTTTACAGTATTAAAAAATAATTTTTCGTTCTTGAGATATTTAGAGTTAGAGTTTTTAATATTAATGGAAAATATTCTGAGTTGTGATGTCATCAAAATGAATCCAATGTTCTGAGAAATTACAAATACGAGTAAAAAACTATAAGATATAATGTCATGAAATTTTCAAGGAAAAATCCTTGCAACTTACCTGAAAAAAGTTATTTGTATTTTTTTGGGAAATGTACCTAGGTAACTAGTTCCAGGCCCTTTTTAAAGTCATGCGTGCATATTAAATCTCAAAAAGTATGTTTTTTCAGTGGTTGAGGTAAATATTTTTGAAATCAGGACCATCATCGCTCTTCAAAAACAAAAAATTATCGCTCAGATATTTTTCCATCCCCATTTATTGCCATGTCTGCAAAAAATGAAAAGGGACTGGAATGAGAAACAGGTAAGAGTTTCGAAATTGATTTTTCAATTTTCTTGAAGAGCTTATAATAAAGCAGATTCCCTGAAAATTTTGTTTCATGAAAAGTTACAGATTCTTAGGTATTGAAGATTTTGTGTGTCAGCATTTTTTGTTTCATCTTGATGACATCACAACTGGGCATGCCCAAAAATCTTTAAACCTAAACATCTCTTGAATGAAAAGAGATTTTTCAATTCCGTAAAAAGATTGTTTTATATTATAATGAACCCTTTAATTTGGGCTCAAGTTGTTTTTAAGTATGACACTCCCTTTAAGCTTTTCTTTTTGGTTCTGTTTAAAATAATCAATTAATCCATAACAAACGCCATTACTGACTTATATCCTTGCGTACTTATGCTCCCATGTATGCTTGCGGTCATTCCTGAGGGACCAGCCCATGTTATCTGAAATCCAGTTATCTTGACTTTATATATAAAACTTTTACTGCATTTATGAATTTCTTTTCATTAAATAAAGATTCTTTATATGTATATTACAAATATATAAATTACGTAAGAAACTACGGCATTTTTAATGCATGCTAATAACTCACTATAAAATAGCCTCCGTAAGTGTACGCTACGTATTGAAGAATTCATTATCTTCAAACCTTGTTATGAACTTTTCAATTTTCTTCAGAAGAATATCTTTATTTTTATTTTTATCCTGATCGCTTGACTTTTCCCATTCGGTGTTGAGTTCTTCATCGAATTCTTTGATATCACGAAACACATCCTCAAAACATTCTTTCGTTATTTTTTCACGATTTCCCTCGTTCCTAAGGTCACCAACCTTTGTGATCGCACTCATGACCCGCTGGTCCGTAACGTACGGAGCAAGTCGACCAATCAAATTCTGTGGTTTTCCTTTCTTATTCCCGCTTTTTCCACCTGAAGAGAGAAACAAAAATTTTCAAAACTAACATAACTTTACCAAAAACAGCAAAGGGGAAAAGTGGAATGATTAAAAGGGGGGGGGGGTATTATATCCAAAAAGGCCGAATGGTTACGTGAAAATTGAAAATGAAGTTAAATTGATACAAAAACCGAGACGAGGACGCTTTATTCCATAATCAATATGCATATTCAATTCGATTTTATCCGTTTTCTGCTTGGTTCTTATCTGTTTTTTGATAACACAGTGTTTTCGAAAAAGCGCTAAAAGTAAAGTATTGTCAGACTCGGCATTTTGATTCTTGGACAAATTTGTGACTGTGAATCAATGGAGCATTTGAGTATACAAAACTCACGCAAACCTTGCATTTTTAACAGCAAAAAGTTTCAACTTCAAATACTTCCGAGAAAGCGTAATGTCAAAATATAAGAACGGCCAATATGACCGACTTTATTCCCAACTAAGGATACAAAATGGGCTCGGAACAATCCGAGATCAGTGATGTACAAATATTTAAGAAATATTTTTTTTAAAAAAAAACAAAAAAAAAATAATTACCTTTAGGAGCTGTAGATTTTTTCTGCTGAGGTTGATTGCGCATCTCATCGAATTCGGGAAGTTTGATTTTCACAATAGCTCTCTCTTCTTCGTCATATTTTCCGATCATTTTCATATTTTTGACGGGTTTGACGACAACTCCTTCAGCTTTGTTCGTACCTACGTTCAAGAGAGATCATTGTCATATTACGGTGCTTGCGTTTAAGAACCAAAAATTTTAGTGGGACAAAATTCCGGTGAAAAGCTTCACCGAAATTTTTCCCACCGGAATTTTTTGGGTCTACTTTTTTAAAAAAAATGGTTTTTATCGACTACAAAAAGGACGTCATTTTGACGTTATTGACTTCACATTGACGCCGATATATAATTATTACGCTGTTGACTACCCATGTGGGAATCATAAAATACATATCAGAATTTTAAGAGCATGTTATTTTTCTTTCTCTCATAAAAAGGTGAGAGACCAACGAAATTTTTCTTTTCATATAATAAACCAATTTTTTAACCATTCTGAGAATTAATATCCCTCAAAATTTCACAGACCTTTTTTCCATCGAAATGTCATATACCGCACCGAAATTGTTTCCGCCGAAGTTTTTCCGCCAAACTTTTAGACACCGAAATTTTTGGTTCTTAATGTACTCTCTTTATGTATACGCATTTCTTCATCAGCAATTTTACTAAAAGTTAAGAAGCCTCCAAAAAGGTTCTTATTTGAGGCTAAACTTGCTAAAGTTACTTAATATTTGAATATATTTAGCATGGCGCAAGAAAGCTTACATAAAAAATACGTGTAAACGAAGACTCGAAACTACACGTCACACAACTCTGCTAAACTCTTCCTTAGAAAGACAAGTTCATTGCACTGCTTACCCTTGGGTAGTGGAGGTAGGCCAAAATATGCAGGTATCGTAGAATCGAAACCCAATTGAAAGTTCAGAGCGTCATTCATTTTACCGATGAATAATGGCTTGATATAATTGATGTCGGTTTTCTTGAAGAGGTCGATTGCACGGTTACCGTCAAAGTATTCTAAAACCAAAACAAATATCAGTTGTCATACTTAAGGTGTTACTTATATCTTACGAAAACGTTCACAGTTTGGACTTTCGGTGAGAGGCGTGTACTAGATCAATATTTCTAGTTTTATGGATAGCTTTTATATTTTTCTAGTTTTGGCGTTGTCACGTTTACGCCATGACCTATGTTATGTAACTTATGTGACAAATATTCCCAACACCACCTGGGCCTCCTCAGAACTATCAGGGATGAAGAAATAAAATAATAAAAAATGTAAATAATAAAAAGAGACACTGGACTACACAAAACGGCACCACAATGAGTGAAACATGTAATAAAGCACCTACCGTGGTTAGACGGGTTTTCATGTGTTGTGTATGCGATATCGTATGCTAACCAATCGATATGTGGACAATATTGTATCTCTATTTGTATGGGCTTCATATTTCGTCTTTCTGTATTCTCGTCTGTCTTGTACATACCTAAAGACGTAGCATATATTTAACAAATTTTTTTTTTACTTTTTCTCCGCAGAAGAGATTTTCTCAAATTTTATCTCCTTGTGAATTATTCTTGACCATTAACACCATCCCAGGACAGACGATTCCAATTTTCATATCTGGACTACGGTTTTCGACTGATATAGCAAGTAGGTTAATGCTGAACATTGTTCCGACTGCTGTTACCAGTTTGTTATAACAGGGTTAAAAAAGAGATAAAAAGGGGTTCAGAATCCCCCTATCGTTTCCCTGAGTTCAGAAAAGGCGGTTTTGGGTAGGGTTGGCTAATATGAAAAACAGAAATAACACGACTATATTTTCTTATCACTAGAAGCCTCAAAGGTGAGATGTCGTGTGATAAAGAGCTACAGGTCAGCGCTGGGAGTATGTTAAAGTTATATTAACATTAAATTAAGCGAATTACGTGAAAAGGTTTCTCAAATTATGTATGGACTGTGAGAACCACCGGTAATAGCATGGACTGACCTCAAAAATTTTGGATAAAGTAATTCAGTAATATTTTTACCTCCAAATAGCTCTCCATAGACAGATAACTGTTTTATATTTCCGATTTCTTCTTTCAACATCTTGAACATTTCTTTCACTTTACCTTTGGTTGGTGATAAGAATTCTGCTGTATGACAGTTGAAGAAATTTTCATTCTCTTCAAGAAAAGCTCTCCTTCTAGCTACAACCACGCTTTCCCCATCACAATGAAAGCTGAAGTTGGCTCCGTGAATTTTCTCCGTAACCATCCAATCAACTTTCTTGAATTCCGGTCCCAAGTTTAACGAACTCAGAGAATTACGCATTTTCTCAAATTCAGTGAACTCCATCTTTTTTTGTCTCACCGAAAGATATGAGACTTCTACCTAGTCCTCATGAAAACTTATTCAAATGTCACGACTTTATCGTAGGTTTTTATAGGATTTGAATTTTTTTCGAGAAACAACTCGTAAATATGTAATGTGGTGAAACTCTGTATTGCACCATCTTATCAAAAATCTATCATCTCCACCGTTTTAAAAACATGTAAAATCCACTCCATCGTAGATCCTTTACATTATTTATTTATAAATTCCTAGAAAAAACAGGATGACATATTAAATTTATGACGACACATTGACATAAACAGTTTGCAAGGTCAGCACTTATACATGCCTATGAACTTTTATAATCGCCTACGCCTAAGAAATAACAATAATCTTTTCTGTTGTAAAATTTCTAAATATATTTAAATCTTGATATCAAAACTCTATATAAAAATATACATTACAATAATGTCTTTTTTTGGTATATACTTATCCAGGCGTTTCGTTATTCTAGTCTGCTTTCACAAAGTTCTTGGCATGACACCACAAATTCTCTCTTTTCCACTACAAAACGTCGACAGGTAGTCTTTATGACGAGGCTGCCTCTTCATTATTCTGCGATTCGTTTTGTAGAGCAACTTCTTTATCATTTATCACTTTGATTCCCATACTGTGGCATGAATGAATCAAAGATTTGCAAACGCCCACTAAGGGGGTGTTACGGAAGGCGTAATCTGTACCTTTTATTTTTGCGATTTCGTAGATTTGTTTGAGGGTAATATAACCGGCGACTTCTTTCCCTGAAATTTATGAGAGAAATAATACATTGTTACAAGCAACAAAACTAGCTCAACGTTTTTTTTATAGGCAACACTTCTCAGAATTATCATTTCTAAAGCAATGTCTACAACAAAACCCCAAGCACCTGATCACTAAGGTAAAGTGGAAGTGGTTTTGCAAAAGGAAAAGTTGAACAAACAAGAACGATCAACTTCCATAAATTCATTTGCAAACTATCTAACATCAAAATTGATGTTAAGCCAATGGTGATTCAAAAATATAAATGAACGAAAATTGGATCTCCAGCTATTAGCAAAACTCTTATTAAGTTTCAATGTTCGATATGTGAAAATAAGCAACAATTCAACCGTTAACAACTCTGTTAAGCAACACTGCGGCTCAAGTGAAAAAGAATTTAATTATAAAATGTGTGTATCACGAGTAACAAATCCCCCCTCAACTCCATTGGTATTTGGCAAACTTGAAAGGAAAATATTTCCACAAGCAGCAACATAAGTGTATTACCATAGTTTCTAGAGTGGTTCGAATCCCCCTTACCAAGCATTCTCTCCCTAAAAGCTAACCTCCCCTTAGCAAAGTTTCGAAGAATTGTTCATCCCCCCTTATTAATTAAGGACCCCCCCGTTATATAGAAAGACTTTCCCCCCTAAATGCCTCCATAGCAAATTTCGAATACCTCCTCCTAAATTTAGGGGGGAGGGTGGTGGTTAGAAGCTATGATTACAGAATATGTTTTGAACAGAATATTAGCTATGAAAATGACATAGCAGAATGGAAAAGTTGCTGTTAAACAGCAATATTGAGTGAGGGCTGCACTGACTTCCTTGGAGTGAACAGATTGTTGATTGTAAGCAATTTAAAATGAACCCTAATGAATGCCTATAAAAATACAACGCTACAGTAAACAAATAAAAAAATAGTTTTCGGCGCAAGTGTTTTTGCCACGAACACATTTTGCCTCAAATGCACGTGACCGGATGGCTGAACTCCCAGCGGGGCAAAGATCTTTAAACACAATTTAACGGTAATATCTAATCAGGAGTTATGGAATATATTGTTGCTGTAGATGACTCCACCATGATGCTCAACAATGCAATAAAGTATTTTTCCGATGAGTAGCGATCGGTATGGAAAGATTTCCAATGAGTAGCGATCCGTATGCATATGGAAAAAGGGGGTTTCAAATGGGATGAACAGCAATTGCCAGGGAGAGATGGGGTGAACCTTTATTGGAAAATTCTTTTATCCTTTCTTACTTTGTTAAATACTCCACTTGAAGGTATGTCCTGTCAAAATAAAAATATTTTAGAAAAATAGATACCTGGTTGACCGGCACCCTTATCAATACCAGCAGCTGCTTTGAGAAAATATGATGCTGTTGGATGGTTGATCATGAAACTATACTGACGATCCTGAAATTAAGTGGAATGTTATTTTCAGAGCAGGACTATTTGTTATTAATTCACTGCGGTAAGATCGCCTATGATGCAAAAGCCTGGTCAAAATAATCAATACAATATATCCATCTGAGGCACATATATAGATAGTAAAAAGGCAGTAAGAATAAAGTTAAATTATTCAAGGAGGTTTTAATCAGCAGGAGTAAGAACTCATATGATTCCTCTTGTTATTTTTAATTGCTTCTTTTGTTTCAAAAAAGCAATTAAAATATAGCGTGTTAGCTCAAAGTGCTAAAAATTCATCACCGACAATTTTTGTTGGAACACCGACAAATTTCACTATTCCATAATCTTTATCTAATAACGCTCCTACTCCTAAAGACACTTTCTTGTCAATCAATGGGCGACGAAGTAGTACAACTTTCTAGATATCTTCGAAATTGCATATACAGTCTCCTAAAGAAACCTTAGAATCTTGTCTTTTACAAATCTATCCGAATAGTCTCTAATACATGAAATTTGGGATAGCAATATCTCTCCAGACAACAAACGGTATTGAAAGACTCTCAGGACTTCCTAAGTTATAAGGACCTTTTTCCACAAAACCTGTCGGTTTTTCTTAACCAAATATGGAATTAGTCGTTGAATTATTTTATTGATGCGAAACAATTAAATTTTTAGCAGATAAAAAATTACTTTTATGGAAGAAGTCGGTAAAAAATAATTGTTGTTAATTGCGTGAATTAACAAAAGTGTAATCACTGACAGGGTTGTTTTCAATGAGTTCATACTCCTTCTAGTTCAAACTTTCCCGGTCACTCGGCTTTGCTTCAACAAATCTCTCTTATTTGAGCTGGATAAGCGTATGGCCCAATAAGTGGAGCTTCCAATAACTTGAGTCATATTTTTAGTCCAATGAAATATATTCTTTCAAGACATTTTATTACTATCAATAACCCAAAAGAAAATAAAATAAAGTAAGCTCAACAAGTTAATGAGCTAAACATATGATATGGAAAATGGTATTTTAAAGATCTGTCAGTTATCGTAAAGACACCTTAAAATATTCATGAGACAGTTCCCTATGTCTTAAACCTTAAAGGACCAATCACCGACCAGTCCGGGACTGAGGGTGACAATGGGCCTTAGTAAAGCACCCTAAGCCGCTGCTTGGGGCCTCAATTGAAGGAAATTGAATGCTTTTTCCAATGAGACCAAAGTCAACTCTGGGAGGCTTTAGTTCCTGAGATACACCAAGCTCATCATTAAAATTTATCTTCTGCAAAATCCACAGTTTTGAAAATGGCTGCATGTACAGTAGCTGGCTGCTGCATGTAGCATGGCTGATGCATGTATGGTTCATGCCTCTTTTATATAATAGTAGTCAAACGTGAGGTGGCAGCAATGTAGACTACAAAGGTTTTCAGAAGAGTCGATGAATTTTAAGATGAAGTTTCGAAAAGTTCTATTTTTGATATCCCATTTATCGACCCCCTGGGGGGGGGGGGGGTTTGGAACATTTGATAAGTGGAGCGTTATAGTTCGGTAATATGGAGGTTCCACTTATAGGGCACATTTTGTGTATGATTTCCCCTCTGTTCCTTCTCTTTTCTTGACATTCACAAAAATCAAATCTAATAACTGTTTAGTAATAGTTTAATAGTTCCTTTTTTCTGGAAAATATGATTATTATGAAAAATAATAAACATGCAGGAGCTCCTATCGATGTAATAAAATGAAATCATATCACGCCTGCTTTTTCTTAAGTTCACATGTTATTTGATGACTGTATATCTACTATCCTTCTATAATTCGATTTTTGGAATTTGAAGTTAATGTTATTTGCCACAATCAGGCAAGTCATGGAAACTCACTAATTTTCTTGGTAAACGTCAAAATACATACATTTTTTATTTTATATCCGATATCATATGGATAACCTATAAAGAAAGCTACTAAAATATGATTATGAAGGGAAATTTTGAAGAAAAAAAATGTTTTTAATTAAAAGATATCGGGTTTGTGAGTCAAAGGAATGGAAGCACAAATGAAATAATGGTTTCTTCGTCAAACCCCACGGCTCATCACCAGTCAACAGGTTAACTTTCCTCAAATTAATGGTTTTTCATTTTTGAATTACATTCCGGAATTACACTTCAAAATACCTAAAAAGACCTAAAATATGTTTTTCAAACATGGTTATTTTTACTCAGTAAAGAACTTGATTGAATATAGTATCTTTTGTTCTCTTATTGAATAAAGAATAAACACTGTACAACCATTTCCAACTTACTACTTTGGGTAATTATCTTATTGGAATCTCAAAACAAACCGGTTTTTAGGCTTTTCATAAAAATCTTGAAATAAATTATTTGTCTCAATTTAATTCCACTAAAATTACAAACCTCTTTCTCAGGATCTTAAAATCTGAAACACAGCTCTTTCCCCCAAAAGGACCTCCTTTGCTACATGATTGAAAAAAGCCATAGATTTTTAGGATCGACCACACCGACACAAAAGTTTGAGAAATCAACTTTCACAAGGTGTTATATATCTACCTGCAACATTATGGTCGAATCGCGTGACATACAAAAAAAATATTTCATGAACTTTTAGAAAGCAGCAAATTATTATGGGCTATATTAACATGGCTAGATGGTAGTAAGCAATCAAATCCAATTATTTTAACTCGATTTGTAATTTTTCCTGGAGTTGTTTAGAAAAATGTGTTAATTTAAAGTTTTATAGATTTTCGAACATTTTAATTGGGGCTTGGGCAGAGATTGGGCCCCTAAAGGAGTCACTTGTTGAGACAGTTTTAGCCAAAAAATAGCCATTTTTTTAAAGAAAAATCGGACTTTACCGACCATTTCCAGACTTTCTATTTAGAAACTACAATAAAAAGAGCATTCAGACAATGTTCAGGTCAAGACCATGTTCGGATAAGGAATTCCAGCATTCTTTTTAGCAGACCACCCCCAAAACCTGAAAATCGCCACTTTGACCATACCATGGTCTAATGAAGTCATTACTGAAGTGGTGACGTCATCATAATTTTGATGGTATTATTTAGTTTACCTAGGATACTTGAGAATTATTAGCTCGAGAAATCAAGGGGGAGCTGTATCCCCACCATGCCAATCTTGGTCAAAAATATCCCATGACAAATAGAGTCAGTTCCAATTATTTTAAGTGTTACACTTCGAACTGAGTGCTCTCAGAAAATGCAATCCAGCAGGTTACACTTAGAGGAAATGGTTAAAGCTAGTTTCTCATGTCTGATGATTTCGGTATAATAAATTGAGAAAAAGTAAAATGGTTCATTTCATGAAAAGTATATATGGTTTGCATTTCATGAAAAGTTAAACTTTTATTAAAAACTTTGGTTGGTTGAAAATAAATTTGAAAAGAAAAACCACTAGAAGATGAAAGGATGAATATGTAACTATACCTTGAATTCGATTTTTGTTGGTATAGGTATTCCTTGTTTATAATCTTTTGTCTTCTCATTAAATTCTTTGCAAAACTGTACAATGTTGATACCACGCTATAGAGTTAAAAATCAAAGAATTTATAAACAAGCTACATAGAAGGGTTTATTGTAAGAAATTTTTAGCAGTAGGCATTTTATGTTATGACTTCTCATGGTTCCAACTCCCCACCAAAAGAAATATTTGGGGAGGGCCAATTCTTAAATTTGCCAAAAACACCCCGGGAGAAGTGTTTTTGGAAAAATTAGGGGAGAGCTGATGATACTAATCTAAGTACCAACTAAATGTACTAACTATTTTTTGTTTCTGTAGTTGAATTTCTCCCCCATAAATCATTTTTAGTGGCTTTTGTTTTTGTTACTAGCTTAATCTGCAAATGTTTACAACATAAACTATAAACGTTTTCTTGTTTAAGGTCCCATTTGTTTGTTTAAGCGCCAATCTAAAGATGCATTGATTATTTTCAAGCCACACTAATTAGAGATTGATGCTTCCAAAAACTTCCCAAAATGATGGCAATGAAGTAAAGACTTGTTGAAGCTTTGGGTAACAAAAAAGAGGAAAAGATGACTGCATCGAAGTTATCTATGAACGCAAATTCAAGATTGCTCCATTACTTTTAGCTTTTAAACAAACAAACATTTAAAATTTAAAAAATTATGGTATTTAGTGTTGTATATTATCCCTTTTTTCTTTCTGAATGCCATTCATTAATAAGGTAGCAGTGTGGTAATGTAGGATGGTACTAATGCTTGGGTTTGTATTTGAAAATAAAATATGAAAGATGATACGTTTAAAACGATTTTGGAATTTCGTCCCTTTGGGAAGACCTGTCACTCCTCAAAAATGTTGGGGAAAAATATCTTGGGGGGAGTTAAATTTTAGGGGGACCTCAAAGCTCAGTAGGAACCATGACTTCAGTCATGTTTCAAGAGGTGGAAATGTTCAAAAAAAAGGTGCAC